>JAQZBX010010621.1:0-44039 GCA_029593785.1 Cabassous unicinctus | reverse complement strand
CTGTTAATCTGGGCATGATTGAATTATGATTAGGGCGTTGACTGGGCCATGTCAGTCAGTAGGGCGTTGAGCCCCACCCCCTGGTGGGTGGGGAATTGAATGTAAAAGGCAAGGCAAAGAACAGAGGAGAAGCAGTCTTTGAGAAGCAGTTTTGATGTTGAAAAGAAGGCCCCAGGAGAAGAGAAGCGAACCATTCACCCGATCGCCTACAGCTGACCTTGTGGAGGAACCAGGAGCTAAGCCCGGAGAAGCCCGGAGAGAAATGCAGCCCCGGGAAGAGAGGAAGACAAGAAGCGTGAACCCTGGGCAAATGTCGGCAGCTGTCTTGCTCCAACACGTGACAATGGACTTTGGTGAGGGAAGAAACTTATGCTTTATGGCCTGGTAACTGTGGACTTCTACCCCAAATAAATACCCTTTATAAAGACCAACCCATTTTTGGTGTTTCACATTAGCACCCCTTTGGCTGACTAATACACATACTACAGCTCTAATTTTAAAAAATGGAAACATTTGAAAAATAAAAGGACACGTTTGGAGAATGGAGATGGAAAACTATCTTTATTCATTGACAGCACAATATTGATGTAGAAAATCCTGAGGAATCTACCAAAAAAATAAAAAAATAGCAAAACCTATCAGAAATAGAGTAAATTTAGCAAGATCATAGCTTACAAGATCAGAATATAAAAATTAATCATATTTTATGCACCTGCCCCCAAGCAACATAAAAATCAATCTAAGAAAAATATATTCAAATTAGTATCTAAAATAATTAGGAATAAGTTTGACCAAAGAAGTACAGGACATGTATACTTAAAACTACTTAATATTACTGGGAGACAGTAGAAAAGGATAATTAAATGGAGTTATAAAATAATCACTGATTTGGAGGCCCAATATTGTTTATCTATCGATTATCCCCAGATTACCTATTAATTCAAAGCTATCACTATCGAAATCACAAGAGGTATTTTTATACAAATTGTCAAGGTTATCCAAAAATGTATGTGAAAATGAAAAGTACCTAAAGCAACCAGCACAATTAAGTGAAATAACACTTCCAGATTTCAAGACTTCTTAGGACTCTATAGTTAAGAAATTGTGCTATTGACATAAAGATAGATATTTTGATCAAAGAACAACAGAGAGACATGAAATAGACCCTTACATACAGTCGATTCTCATTCCTTACGGTAGTCATGTTCTATACAGTCACTGTGAATGCTGAATTAAATACTGAACCATTGCCCCTAGG
This sequence comes from Cabassous unicinctus, assembly GCA_029593785.1. NCBI lineage: Eukaryota > Metazoa > Chordata > Mammalia > Cingulata > Chlamyphoridae > Cabassous > Cabassous unicinctus. Next base: position 42,781 of record JAQZBX010010621.1, on the reverse strand, counting down.
GGAAATACAGGTTAGTTTCCTTTGTGTCCCTGGTCACATTTCATCAACCAATCAATACCTTGTTTTATGTGTGCTTCTGTTTTAAGACATCTCATCTCTTTTGCTTACTTCTTAAATTTTCAGAAGTGATTCCATAGACGGTTCTTTGATTTCACCAGCCTTTTAGCTGGATCCATTTAACTCCATCAAGAAACAGTGTCATTACTTTCAGAACATTTCGACCAACATTTTAAACAAAACTTCTGAAGATAAATTTGAGCTAGTTTAATCATTAATCACATTGGGGTATTCAGATAATTGGAGTTTATTAATTAAGGTGCTGTTTCATTAACATTAAGCTCAGGGCCAACAGCACTGTGATCCGTGCCTGAACTAAGCTTATCTAACAAACCTCTTTTCTCCATAGGACACGTAACAGCCTTCTGGCACTTAGGGATACCTGACAGTACTCAGCACCGTGCCAGGGGACCATTTTAAACAGTGAAATCACCAGCAAAAATGTGAAAAACATGGCACTAGATATATCATGAAAAGGACTTTGTTTATAGTATGATAGCTGAAACAAGAATTCAGAGCATCACCATGTTCCATCTCAGCCAGAAACATGTATACTGGGTAACTGAAATGTTTTATCACTCTGTGTATGTCTACAAATGACCACAAAAGCAACACAAATACAGATGCCATGAATAATGAGGACTAACTGTATATGACCAATTGATTTTTGACAAAACTGACAGGGTAATTCAATGAGGGTAGGACAGGATTTTCAACAAATTATTTTGGAACAATTGTAAATCCATATGCAAATAAGTGAAGCTTTACCTCACACCACAGACCACATTTAATTCAAATAGTTATAGAACTAAATGTAAAAATTAAAGCTATAAATCACCTAGAAGAAAACATATTTGAAAATCTTTGTAACCTTGAATTAGAAAACAATTGCTTAGATACAGCAAGCTTTATAAAAGAAAATAATAAAAAATAGGATTTCATAAAAATTAAAAACTATTGAGCCTCAAAAGACATAATTATGAAAATAAAGACAGGCCACAGACTTAGAGAAAAATACTTAGAAAAGATATATCTTATAAATAACTTTTATAAAGAATACTTACCCTTATAACACAATAATAAGACAACCCAATAAGAATATGGATAAAATAGCCACTTAAACAAAGCAGCTTATAAAAAGATGCTCAAATCATTAGTCATTAGGCAAATTCACATTTAAATCTCAATACAATTTTTCTACACATACATTAGAATGACTAGCATCAAAAGACTGACAATAACAAATGTTGATGATGAACCCTCAGACATTGCTTGCAGAAATCTAAAATGTTACATTCACTTCAGAAAACAGTTTAGCAGTTCACTAGCAATGGAAACATATGCTTCCCATATGACCCAGCAATTCCACTTCTTAGCATCTTGCCAAGAAAAAATTTAAATACACAAAAACTTGTACTTAAATACATAGAGGAGCACTATTTATCATAGCATAAAACTGGAAAGCATCCAAAGGGTAAATGGATAAATAAATTTGGTATATCTGTAAAATGAAATACTGCTACTTAACAATGCTACTGATACATATAACACAGATGTGCCTCAGAAACATTTTACTGAGTTAAGGAAGTCAGACCCAAAATATTACATACTGTAAAATTCTATATGAAAGTTCAAGCAAGGAAAATATCTAAAGAAAGAATATTGGTAGTTAACTGTTGCCAGGGTTAGAAGTGGGAATTGACTGAAAATTAGCATGAGGGAATATTTGAGAATAACAGAAAATTCTGAAACAAGATTTTACAATTGTATAAATTTATATAACATCCATCAAAATGTACAGTTAAAATGAATGAACTTTAAGATATGTAAAGTATACCTTATTAAAGCTGTTAAAAATAAATGAATATCCAAACACAAGTGGAAGAGAAGTAAACTGAAATGAAAAATATGTTGACTGTGTGACTTGCATATAAAGAACTGTAACTTAAGCCTTTAATATAGTTTCTCATTCACCATATATAAATTATCAGAGTAGGTAGTTAGACAGTAAGTAAAATTTACAGTGGCAATGGGACAATATTCATTGTCCTGGTTTTACTGAATGCTTAATGCCCTACCTCAATAAATCAAATTAAGAGCCTACAACCTCCCTAATTGTACATTTCTGCCATGTTAACATCAATGGAGATCTTGAGGCTCTCCACTTATACTCAACTCCAGTTGCTCAGAGGCCTCAATGAACATCTGTGACTTGCTGTAAACCATTAATTTCATGAGTTCTTTGGTGTTATATTTTTATCAGTGTCAGTGGGGCACATTGATTCTTTTACCCCTTATATATAATTCATTTGTTTTAGATATACATAGAAACTATATTTTGTCTTCTAAAAAATAGTTTAAATTGAGATGTAATTTACATATTCACTGCCATCTCTCACTTGGAAAACAGCCTTCTAACTCTTCTTACACTTTCACAGTTTTTTCTTTAAAGTCAATATCTATAAAGCAATTGATTGAATGCTTTAAAAACACATCATTTTATGACACTCCCCTGTTTACAACCTCTAGGTTATCCATTATATCTAGAATAAAATACAATCTCCTGACCATGACCTGCTATAAAGCTCAAATAACACAAGCTGTGTTATTTCTCTGACTTTACCTACTACCCCATTCTTCCCTTGCTCAGTGTGAAAATTGGTCTTGTTGATATTCTTCTATCACATTAAGCTTTTCCCACTACTTATTACTCCCTCAGCCTAAAATTTTCTTTATCATTTAGATAACTGCCCCAAAATCATTTCCCATATCATTTGTACCTTCTACTTCTTTCTCTTTCTTCAATCTTTTATACATATCCATGCCTTTTTCATAGTATTTAACACTAACTTATTTTATAATTTATTTGCATACTTGCATTTTTTTCGTTTGCCCAAGAAAATGCAAATTCTAAGTGGGCATAAGAAACATGTATATTACATGCATGGACATATATTGGTATGCCTGCATTTATATGTAGGTATCATATTTCATAGTTTCAAATTCACAAGAAATAATTTTCTAAATATTTCCTTCACCTAACAATACACAGCATTGACAATGGTAACATGAAATCATAAGATCTGAACATATTATATGCTCTCAATATGGTCAATGAGGCTATGAATAATCATATATTACCGTTTAACCCAGTGTGGATAGCTACTCTATATAATGGAATCTGAAAATAAATTCTATTTTAAAAGATTATTTTCATATAAACTTTAATAATGGGGAATTAATATAAGGGCAATATAGCCTCCTTCCTTAGCAAACTATAATAATTCAAATATAGGTTATAATATTCAGTAGTTTGTTCAAATATAAAATTAAAAAAAAAAAAACTTCCAGTATGGAAAACTGTAATCTATTTTCTATAATACATTTAAGTTCATTGATCCACTATATTATAAATTATATACATTTTAAATATATCTTTAAATTGAAACACTCTAGTTAGTATTTCTTAAGAGGAATTCCAGATGAATCTTTATCATTTCAGTAGTGACTACTAACTACTAGTCAATTATAAGTTGTCATATGTTTAAAAGAAATTAGTTTCTTATAATTAAATTGCAATGGTTTAAAGTTAAAGAAATCATTCATAGTTAAAATATATATTCCAGAGTTGCAAACTTTCTACATGGCCTTATCAGATCAATAGTTTAGGAATGCCTGTATTTGAATTATCTATCTCATGCTCCACATGCATTTATCAAGCAAATATTAAATGCTAAATATAGTTGGTGCTAAATATACAAAAATAAACAAAAAATAATCTATCTTCAATAACTTACTGCTTACTAATATATAGTTATAAAATACTATAAGGATGGTTATACTATTGATACATATTTATACTAGAAGCAAAAAAAATGAATGTATATCCATTCATGGGAAGAAAAGAGAGATTAGGTGCGAAGAGATGGGAAAGGGCAGCACAAAGTAGAGGATGCTTGCACTCAGTTTTGAACAAAGTATAATCAGACAAATATTTAAGTCAAATATTGATTAACTTAATGTTTTGCTTTAATCAGCTAATAGCAAGATACATCATAGAAGCAATTTATCTTGTTAGTTAATTTTAGGTTCTAATATTGAATACATGTAAACCTATTGTTTGAAGAAAAAAATTTAAAAATCCAGACAACCAAAATAGAAGAAAAATCAGTAGTCACTGTCATCAAAGAAGAATGTTCATAACATTTCTATTCATCAAGAAATAGATAGATTCATAGACAAGTAGATGATAGATGGACTAAAATGTAATATAGATAACACTTTGTTGAATATTTATTGATAAATAACTTCAACAAATATGTATTTAATTAAATCTTGATGCCAGGCACTGTACTAGGTTCTGGAGATAAAACTGGGAAATTCAGGCATATTTCTGCTCATAAGAAATTTAAAGCCTACATAGAAATAGACAAAAAAAATGAATTAAATAAAATACTTTCTTTTCTCAGTAACATGAAGGAACATAAAGAGTTGAGAGGGGAAAAAATGGGAGGGGTACAATAATTTAGATGGGGTGATTAAAAGCAGAGACTCTGTGTGAAGGAAACATTTAAATGAAGATAAGAAGAGAATTTTGTCCTGTGAAGAGTGCATTAGAAAGTACTCCAGGAGGAGGGAAAAATGTGTGAAGTCCTTGAGGTACCAAGGATGTTGGCACTTCCTATGAATTTAAAGTAGGGCAGACAAATTGGAACTTAATTGGAGAGGGGGAGAATGGCAGCTGTTCAGACTGGAGACAGTTAGGGTTCGGAATAAAAATGTTTGTCCTACTAGGACATAGCATAGACTTTTATACAAGGAAGTTGTAGGATCTGATTTATCTTTACACAGTATTACACTGAAAACTACATGGCAAGCCACACATTTAATTACTATAGTGCCCCCATATTTACAAGTAAATGGGAATGACTCAGTAGAGGAAAAAGTTTGATGATGCTTAAGTTAGAGTAGAAAAAGAAAGTGCTGTACTTCAAAAGGCAAGAACATATTTGGAAAGATTGACTTTGATTGTAAACTATTATGTCTTTTATGAGTTCTCATATTCAAGCAGATTTGTAGGTATTATAATCTTCATATATGTTGATGTCTATTATTTAAAGAGTTATGATTCAAGGTATTGAGTCAGAAAATAATAACAAAAATATAAGTTGACATTTACATATATTTCATACATTTAATCAGGTGTTCTCAATGAATGTTTGAAAATTTGATGGTAAGAAAGAGGGACAACTGCCCTTTCAAGCCTCAAGGAAATTTCTGAATCATTTGCATAGGAAGACATTTTAATGGGGTAGTTGATTGTATGAAGCCAATGCCAAAATTCTAATCAGAAATAGTAGTTAATGAGACAGTGAGCTAAATGCTCTGTATAATGATGGAAAACATTGTCTTGCTGAACTACAACCCTTAGTGTACAATTCAGGCTAGAGAAAATTCTGACACTGGAGAAGAGGAATGAACTTATTTTTCCCATCTTGATGAATCCTGGGAGAGACTGAATTTTGGAAGAGATTTGAATTTTGGGGTGATAATAGTTATTGGCACTTGCTTTGTAGCATTGTAGTCATTCTAGCAGGTTTGAATAGAAATGGACCTAGCTAGTACTCCAGGGAGGGCAATATCAAATGTCTAATTTAGGAATTTAATTTCTCAATGTGCTATTTCCCTTGTACTATTTTTAAGGTTTCAGATTATGTTAAATCTTACTGCCAAGTTTATTGAAAACTTGAAAAAGTCATTTGTGATAAGAATTGACCTCGGGGACACTTTAATAGTCATTGGCTGAGGTATGGAAGGACATCCAGAATGCCTTTCCAGGACATGTACATTTTCCTTTAGAATAGTTTTAAAAGAAAGAGGGAGAGAGGGAAAAAAAAGAAAGAAAGAAAAATACTTTGGGTGGAAAGCCCAATAAAGGACTGGAACTGCTGAAGTCTTGTTGGATAGGACCTAGAGCTTTAATTTGGATATCAGAAGAAACAATTACTTTCTGAAATATGGAGGATTTGAAGATATTTGTGCAGAATTTTGAGATCCTGTCTACAATTATTTTGAACTCTGGTGCAGGATTGAACTATATGTGAGAGTAATCTCTACTCTTAGTATTGAGCCAAGAGTATATTTCATTTTCACCGTGATTGCCAATGTGTTGGATAAATGGACCATAGAGTAAAAACAGACCCTGATCAAGGTATTGCTTGCTCTCCTGTTATCACCTTAAAATAAGAGGTTAGTTGTTAAAATTATCCTAGCATTAGAAATCTAGGTGAATGTATTGTTTGTTGGAGTGACTTTCAAATGTAATACCCAAAGATGCTTGTGTATACATTGATTTTTAGGGCTCTCCTTTGCTGTCATCTCTCAAGGGACTTTTTCAGCATTGATCACTCTGTAAAGTCATCACCTTTGCCATATGGAAAGTGCCCATGCCAGATTATAATAGCGCTCTCAAGCATGATCTCTCTCCTGTTCTCCTCTCCTAGCTTCAATATGGAGGAGTCAGAATAAGTAAACAGTAAAGTTTACTTTACTGTTAAACAGTAAAGTAGGAGAGAGTACAGAAGTAGGGAGAGAGTACAGAAGTAGGGAGAGAGTACAGAAGCTGACCACACATCCTTTATTTGCAGTTATTTTCTCAACCTGATTTTGACCAAGGTTGAGATACTATAAATTGAATGGGAGGTGAACATTTTGATTTAAATCAGAATAGACCTTTTAATAACTGAGAATAAGACTGCTGATTCCAGAAGATGAATTAGAAATCTACGGTATCTCCCTATATTGTTATTCAGGGGATGGAAAGGAAGTTTCAAAATAGTAACATTGAAACTAAGTGTTGTAAGAAAAATAATGCTGTTTTATAATTTCACAGTTTGGAATTCTGCTCATTTGGGGTAATGACTTTGATAGCATTCTGAATAAACTTTATATTTGGTTATATCTATTTGTGTGTATATTGTTTTCATCATAATAAGACTATATTAGCATGTAATACCCAGGAAAGCAGGAATTTTTTGTATACTCTTGTACTTCTAAAATATAGATGCCACCTACCATATTAATATTTGTTGAATAAATTTATCCTATCTATACCTATGATTCTGCAACCCATTTTAACCCTGTATCATTGCAATCATGAACAAATATGTTGTGCCAATGATCAATTTATTGCCTTTTAACTCCATATGCACCCTTCAATAAATGCATGATTCTATCTTTTGAGTGGATCCAAACCTACATATATATATATATATCTCCATAAAAGATTATGACCATAATTTCATGACTGCTTATTATTCCATTAATGTATGAATTTAATAACATAGTTAAGGAATTTGCTAGTGATACAAATTCTAAATATTTGATTTTACTGTGATATTATAAACAGTGCCTGGATGAATATGAATGTACCTATGCATTTAACCTGTTGTCAGTTGATAATCTAAGTTTAAATTTCAAGAATTAAATGTTGGGTCAAAAAGTATACTAATTTTATAACTAGATGTATCCAATTAAACCTACAATGAGATATCATTTCACACCTATTAGAATGGCTATTAAAAAAAAAAACTACAAAGCTTGGAAAGGATGTGGAGACAAAGGATCATTTATTCACTGTTGATAGGAATGTAGAATGATACAGCCACTGTAGATGACTGTTGGGCAGTTTCTCAGAAAGCTAAGTATAGAATTGGCATATGATCTGGCAATCCCACTAATTGGTATACACCCAGAAGAAGCAAAAGCAGGGACACAAACAGATATATGCATGCCAATGTTCATGGCAGCATTATTGACAAGTGCTAAAAGATGGAAGCAACCCAGATGTCCATTAACAGATGAATGGATAACCAAAATGTGTTATATACATACAATGGACTATTATTCAGCTGCAAGAAGGAATGAAGTTTTACATGTGCAGCAACATGGATGAACCTCAAGGACCTTATGTTGAGTGAAATAAGCTAGACACAAAAGATCAACTATTGCATGATCTCACAGATATGAACTAAGGATTGTGAGCAGACTCATGGAGGTAGAGTCTAGAAGATGGGTCTTCTTGAAGATAGGAGGGGAGTAGAGATTGTTTAACTGATGCTTAATCTGTGAAGAAATTATAATTTATTTGGCTGTAACATTTTGGGAATGGATGGAGGTGATGGGTTGCAAATTAATAGCACTGAAGTATGAATGTGAGCAATGGTTGAAAGGGGATGTTTGGCCCATCCATGAGGCTAGAAAGAAAGCTAGAGTATAAAATGGGCCACTATATAACTCTGTCAATTCTGGGATGGTAAAAGATAATAGTTAAAAATGCAAATATAAGAATGTTTTTTCAGGATCTATAACAAAGGCACATCACTAGTACAGGTTGTTGATAGTAGGGTGATATATGGGAAAAAATGCCCCTAAAATGTATTTTTCAGGGAAATTAATGAATTCATGTTATTATATGTATGCTTTTTCAATAGATAGAGGCCCACAGAGAAACAAAAAGGAAATATTAAATTTCCATCCTGGGGAAGCCCTGCTACTTTCTCAAACAAAAGGGCAAAAATCTTTAATTATATAAGCTGTGACAAAGTAAAGAAAACAGGCCTATATGCCAAGTCCTCAATCTTAATGCTCATATGTATGAACCTTATTCCTGTAATATTGAAACTTTGCCTAAGAATTACCTCCTGAAAAGTTCCTTGTTACTCAAATGTGGCCTCTCTACAAATAAACCAAACTCTACAAATAAACTCACTGCCTTCCCCCATGTTGTGGGACATGACTCCCAGGAACAAGCCTCTCTGGCACTGAGGGATTATTACCAAGTATTAGTCAGCAATGCATTTGGAAAAAAACCTTGACCAAAAAGGGGAAACATTAAATAAAAAAGAGTTTTTATGGCTAAGAGACTTTAAAGTAAGACAGAAGGTTATTCTGGAGGTTACACTTATGTAGGTCTCAGACAGATTTCACTAACTGCCACAGTATACAAAGCCTCAAACAAGAGTGCTCCATGGGCTTTTGGGACAGCTGAACAACAGAGACAAGGCACACAGCATCATGAAATCAATACCCCTTTGGCGGGCCCTATCTGGTAATATGTGATAATCTATTTCCCCAATTTAACATAGTTATACTCATTTATAATAACCCTAATCATGATTCTTGTACTTTTATTTGAACCTAAAATTTAAATGTAACTGTTAAGTATATTTCACAGAGAATTAAATATTTAGACTATTCTGATACTGGTTGAGCCCTTAATACCAGCAAAGTAGTGGACAACTCCTATGCTCCAATTCTTTGGGCTTGTCCTTGACAACAAACAAAATGGACAGGTACCATTCAAAAAAATGGTGAGTGTTGACAGCTGTGAACAGGATAATCCCTTTCATCTACCCCATGGTATCTGAGTCCTCTCTAAACCTGGAGCTGTCATAGCAGACATTGTCCTTGGCTCCTTGGAATTGGGAAACAAGCACTCATGGGGCATGGCTGTGTGGCTGCAGACCAAAGTAGATTAGTTTTTATTATGGATGTTATCTTGCGTTGGTGGAAGAACTTGTAACATTGATATAAAGATAGGGATTGGTAAGGGTTCAGAAGGGAGGGGGGTAATGAATGGGTTGAACAGAGCATATTTGGGATGGTAAGATTCTTCTGTATAATACTGCAATGACAGACACATGACTTAAGTCATTTGTCAAGGCCTATGGAACTGTACAGCACAATGTGTAAACCATAATGTAAACTATAGACTTTGGTTAGTAGCAATGCTTCCATATTGGAAATTTAATGTTAATATAAACCTTACATTCTAAAGTCTAATCTTTTCTTACGTCCCAATAATGCCCTTTTGAGCTCTTTCTCCTCCACTCTTAGATCCCATGCAGTAGCATATATTACATATAAATGTCATTATCTCTTTAGTTTCTCCATCTTTTTTTGTAATTGTGTAAACATATCTTCACTATCAATCTTCCCATCACAACTCCAACTCCCATACCATTCAGCAGGATTAATTATATTCAAAATGCTACAGTACCCTCACCACCATCCATTATAGAACTTTTCCTTCACCCCAAACAGAAACCCGACACTCTTCTTTGTGTGCTTTACTTTCTGTCTTTATGAGCTGCATATTCTCTGATAATTTCTTTGTAGTTACCGTGGGGATTGAATTTAAAATCCCAGATCTACAACAATCCCATTTGTTTTGATACCAACTTAACGTCAATAATATACACAATCTACATGTCATACTCCTCCAACCCTCCACCTTTATGTAGTTGTTTTTTGAAAGTAATACATGTCTTTATTTATAATGGCAGGGGGCAAACATGAATAAAGCTTTAAGTCAATGTATTTCACACTAATACCATGTCATAAGGGCTTAAGACATGGAAAATTTTTAACAAAAATAACAGAACCATCATCTATGGTTCTTCTTTATTAGAAAAGAAATTAACCGTTCACACAAGAGACCACAAAAGGAAATGAACGCAATCTTGCAATTCTACAATGCAAAATTAAACTTCATGGTAAGGAATTCTTAAATTTTCAGAGTGGAAACAGAAAAAAAGAAAAGCAAAGAAAAATTGAGAATAATTTAGGACATTGTTCTCAAATTTAGCTCCTTCTACAGGCATCCACTTGGGTGAGGGAGCTGTAAGATTTCTATGATAATTTTAATTTTGAATTTTAATCTTGATAATCTAAATCAAATTAATGCACACTCATTCAGGATTACAAGGACAAGCATCTTATATAAGAATATTACCACATGATTTCAGCGTCTGCACTTGTTCTCACCTTGGGTCCTCAGCTGTTTCATGGAATTGTTCAACATTTCCAATGATAAATTTAATTTGTCAAGGTGGAGAACACTGGCTGAAGGCAAGGATTCTCATTACTGGATAAGGTGGGGTGATACTGGCAAAGGGAGATATGCATGTAGTTTGAAAAAGCACATTTAAGGAGCTATTGATTTCATAACGCAAACTCTAGAAAGTCAAGCTCAGCAAAATAATTTTGCTTATGGGTAGTACTGAAAAACAAATATAGGTTTATCCTGGAGGGCCTGGAATAAACATGGTTGTGGATGAGAAACACTGTTTTAGAGTTAGAGGTAGAGAAATGCTGATACATTAAGAGTAAGTAAGAAAAACATGTCAAAGAGAAAGCCTCAACCTGAACTTGTTATGGTCTTTTGGAACCCAAAATGCCAATCCAGAAGAAACTCAAGGTGGTCCATCAATCTTTTGACCCCATGGTGTGGGGAAAGTTGGTCTACTTTTCAATACTGTTCCAAAAGAAGAAAAGCTTTCTCTACCCCCATGCCCCAAATTCCATTCCCTGCATTACTATTATTATTATTTGATTAATTTATTTCAGAATTTAAGTAAAGAGTTGCTGTAGCTAAGTAAGAATAACTCCAGTTCCATCTATCAAGAAGTGCTGTCATTGTTGGTGATGCCATCCAATTCCCCAGGGTGATATCATTGGAGTCTGTTCTGTACTTATTTTAGAGCTGCAATTTGCTGTAGCCAGGTCTCCAGTTCCCCATTCTTTACATATTTATTGGATCAGATCACCCACTTATACAATCTTTTCCAATAAAGATTTGAGGTACCGTTCTTGCCTGTGCGAGCTGTTAGAAATAATATTGAATCATATTTGTGTCACTGGTGGCTGTGATATCAACAAATTCTAGAAGTCTTTGCTTGAAGGACATTAGACTGAGGCTATCTTGGGACTTTCTGCAATAGGAGCAGGTAGGCTTGATGAACACAATCACCTTCCCAGGGTGATTGCTATTCACAAATTCTTGAGCCATGCTGACCAGCAGCCACCTGCATGGGAGGAATCCTAAATGGCAGGTATTGCTCCATGTATAAAACTTTTATGTAGTTCTTGTCACAAATTGTAGGTTTATACATTTTGAGCCCCAAACCACTGATTTCCCAGTACATCTTATGCATTTGCATTTTAGATCTTGTGGTATGTAAGAGGGGAGTTACAAACCAAAATTACATATGGGCATTTATATTTACCTTAGTTGTTACCCTTACTGGAGATCATTATTTCTTCATAGGACTCCAGTAAATTATCTATTATTCTTTCCTTTGAACCTCCATAACTCTCTTTGGCATCTCTTGTAGGACTGGTCTAGGGTTGAAAAAGTCTGTCAGCTTTTTGAAAATCTGGGAATGTCTTAATCTTGCCCTCATTTTTCAAAGACGGTTTTGCCCAGTTAAGAATTCTTGATTGGCCAGTTTTTTCTTTATTTTGCTTTCAGCACTTTAAATATGTCATCCCATTGCCTTTCTGCCACCATGGTTTAAAATGATAAATCAGCACTTAATCTTTTTGGACTCCCTTGTATGTGACATGTTGCTTCTCTCAGGCTACTTTAAGAATTCTTCATCTGTGGCATTTGACAATTTGATTATATTATGCCATGGCATAGGTCTATTTATGTTTGTCCTGTTTGGAGTTCATTGAGCATCTTAGATGTGTATATTTATATCTTTTGTTAAATTTCAGAAGGTTTTAGCCATTATTTCTTTGAATATTCTGTCTTTTCATTCTTCTCCTCCTGAGAATCCCACAATGTGTTTATTGGTATGCTTGATGGTGTCCCACAGGTTCCTCAGGCACTGTTCACTTTTCTTCACTCTTTTATCTTTCTGCTTCTCAGACTGGATGTTTTCAATTGTTTTGTCTTCAGGTTCACTGATTCTTTCTTCTACCAGGTTCAATTGACTCTTGAACCTCTATAGGGAAAAATTAATTACTATTACAATGGTCTTCAGCTTTGTTTGATACCTTCCCATAATTTGCATCTCTCTACTGATATTCTCTTTGGGTTTTTCCTTTAGATCTTTGTATCCATTTTCCTTTAGCTCTTTGACCAGATTTAGAATCAATTTTTAAAGTCTTTGTCTGGTATGTCCCATGTCTGATCTTCACATTGATGGTTTTTAATGCTTTATTCTTCTCCTTTGCCTGGACCATCACTTCCTGTTTCTTAGTATGTTTTGTAATATTTTGTTGAAACCTAGATATTATATTTTTGTGTGTTATTGCTGAAATTTCCTTAAGCATGTATCCACCTAGTGTTATGACAGAGCTTTCCTTGAATGCTAAGAGAAAATAAGATAAGATAAGATAAGATAAGATAGATTAGATAAGATAAGATAAGATACACCTTTCCCAATCTTTGATGATTTCTCCAGGCCAGTGCTTTCTTTCTGGGCTTATCCATATCTGAGAAGTTGAAGCTTTTTGTGGATCTCAGAAAAGATCATGTTCTTGAAACTAATCCATTACTGTGGGTGTGGAACCCTTTGATTGGATTAGATTTAGCTGGGGCCTTTAATTGGATTACTTCAGTAAGGTATGACCCAGGGTGGGTATTGGGTCTCCTGCTGGAGTCCTTTATAAATGAAAGACTGAAAGCAGATATACACAGAAAAAAGGTGGAAGAGACAGAGAAACCCTGAGAGGCTGAGAGAGAAGTATGGGTGTCAGAGGTTGGAATCAGCAGAGAACAGTGGCACAGAAAGAGGCCCCCAAGAGGTTCAAAGAAAGGAGGCCCAGAAGAGAGTGGAGTGACTAGCCATATGCCTGATCACCCACAGTTGAGCTCAGGAAGAAAGTAAGCCTGGAGGAGAAAGCAAAGACATAGACAAGCAGAAGCCTCTAAGTGCCTTGTCACATGGAAGGAATCCAGGATCACCAACAGCTGACCTTCATTGAGACAGCATCTCTGATGATGCCTTAATTTTGACAGTTTTCAGCCTCAGAGCTGTAAGCTTTTAACCTAATAAATTGCCATTATAAAAGCTAACACATTTCTGGTATAGTGCTCCCAGCAACTTCTAGTAAACTAAAACACCATACAATGACTTTGGAGAATCTCTCCAGGTCAAAACATAGGGGCCTTTCTGATACTTTTTGTATCAGAATTCCTCTATATGCATAGCACAACTGTCCTTCCTTCCCTAGAAACCAGTGACTTCACAGTCTTGGGCACTGCATTGTATATCCTTTAGCCAGTAATCCTTTACCTCTGGTAGCACAACTTGACTGCCCTGCCACATTGTTCTTTTGGAGAACTTGAGGAGCTGCCTTTTACACACAGGGCAAGTTCTCTGGCAGAAAGACCCTCAGGCCACCACAAGACAGATTGGGCCAGATATACATGCTTCTAGTATGTGCACAAGGGTCACTCTGCTCCCTCTGTAACTGAGACCAGAGATTTGCACTGGAAGCTGATAAGGGGTGGGGCAGGGGCCATCCAGGTCACCATAAGATACTATCACTTTCAAATGGCTTTTTCTTGGTTAGGCACTTACCTGATTATTATAATCCTTTGACTCTTTTCTGGAGTTTTTAGAAAGATGTTTCTATGCCAAATGCTTGCTGGTTGCTCAAAACTTGTTTTCTTGTGTTTTAATTAGGAATGAGAAATATGCTGTACGTAACTGTGATTTTTTTATATAAATTAGTTAAATTTGAATTACACAAGAGAATGGTTTCACAAAAGAATGGTCACAATGAATTTAGGGACCTAAGCAAAGGACAAATTCATTTTTCCATCAAATATAACATTCTATTACATAAGAAATAATATAGTTCTCCTTTGCCAGATATACTCTGTCAATGACTTTCAGATTTGCTCATCTGAAATCTAAGAAGAAATAAGGAAATTAATGGTGGAGAAGGGAATGTAGAGCACTAGAAAAAACTGGATAATGTATAAGGAATGTGTTTATTATATGTACTATATGTACATACATACACACATTTTTAAGTAAAACTTTGAAATATGTCATGTATGCAGAAGAATGCAGAAATGTATGAATTTATTATACTTAATTTTCACCGAGTGTACACATCTATATATACAGCATCCAAATAAATAAAACATTACCAACATGCTAGAAGCTACCTTTGAACTCACTCCATTCTGGTCACCACTATCCAAGAAGAATAATCACTCTAATATATCAAGTAAAGTAGGGGTTCTTAATCTTTTTTGTTCCACAGTCACCTGACTGGCAAAAACCACAGACCCCTTCTCAGAATGTAGCAGCAGTTAGTTTTATGACACTCAACGTTGACATGTCTTTAAATTAAAATTTAAGATTATTTAAAATTATATTTTACAACTTTCCCATGATTTCAATACCTGATAACTTAACATGGTTCGATATATGTTCAAAAGGTCATTTTCAGCAAACATTTAGAAATTCTATGTTGTCAGATAGTTGGCCAACTACATCACATAATAGTTTGTACACAGGAGGACTGTTATCATGCATAATGTAGCATTGGGTCTAACAACTACTGTAATTTCAAAGTATGGATGAGCGCAAGCAATTTTTCGAGATATGCAACAACTTTAATGTGATACAAAATGAATACTACTATAATTTATTGCATACATTCATAAGTGAAGGAAATGTGAGATTTCAGTTAGAGGTCAGAGAAAATAAAGATAACAAGTCTTTCCACGGACCCCTTCGGGAGCTGTTGACCCCTGGTTAAGAATCCCTGTAGTAAAGGGTCTGACCTCATAGTTGATATTTGACAGATGACTTTTTTTTTTAAATTTAAAGCATTTTAATAATTTTACAATCATAAACACATACTCATAATAGGAAATCTAGGAAATAAAGAAAGAAAAGCAATAAAATTAAAATTAGCTGTATCCTGTTGCCAGTAGATACATTGTTACAGTATTGATAAAGTGTTAATGTTTTGATATATTTTTCTCCAATTGTTAATTTATGCATGTATATTTTGTATTACATACTTATTGCATATTCAAATTTGTACTTTTTTCACATAAGATTATGCATGGACACTTCCCAAGCTCATTAAATAATTTGAAGTCATGAATTATAAGCACATAATAGTCCATCATATGGATATGCCATAATTTGATGACTCTCTGACTTTTGAACATTCAGTTCATTTCCAGTTGCATGCTATTATAAATAATGGTATATTATTTCTTTGTACCTTAAACATTTGTCTAAATTTATGGCTATTTCCTTAGGAAATTTTTCCTGGAAGTCTCAAAGAGTAATTTTGAATACTTTCCTGGGTAAGGCAATGTAACCGTTGGCCAATTTGATATAATTATGAATTCCAAAAATATAAGTAGATCATGCTTGTAAACTGATCTGTTAATCTGGGCATGATTAGGTTATGATTTGGGTGTTGAGCCCCACCCCTTGGTGGGTGGGGAATCAAATATAAAAGGCATTTGCAGAGCAGTTTTGAGAAGCAGTCCTTTGAGAAGCAGTTTTGATGTTGGAAAGAAGGCCCCAGGAGAAGAGATGCAAGCCATTCGCCTGATCGTCTACAGCTGACCTTGTGGAAGAAACAGAAGCTAAGCCCAGAGAGAAACGCAGTACCAGGAAGAGAGGAACCCCAGAAGCCTGAACCCTGGCAAACGCTGGCAGCTATCTTGCTCTAACATGTGGCAATGGACTGTGGTGAGAGAAGAAACTTAACACTTTATGGCCTAGTAACTGTGGACTTCTACCCAAAATAAATACCCTTTATAAAGACCAACCCATTTTTGGTATTTCACATTAGCACTCCTTTGGCTGACTAATACAGGCAAGATGTAAATAAATACATTAATTAAATAGCTTTAGAATCTGAGAAATAAACGTATGAACTTTTAGAATATTCTTGATATGTATTTCCAAATTAGTTTACCACTTTATACTTCCCATAACATTTATTATATAAAACTACTTTTTCTCCCTTCTCTCAATATCATGATTATCACTCTTTAAAAATCTTATTTGAAAAATAAATATTTCATTCTAATTGAATTAATATTGCATTGATAATTTTCCAATGAGGCTTAAGAAATTAATTTTTACTTTATCATGGCTTACCTCTAAAGTTTCTGAATATCTAACATCTAACTAGTAATGATGATTAAATATTCATCATGGTTAAGACCAAAAAAAAAAAACAAAAAAAAACCATAGGTTCTAGATTGTCTACTCTCCCATCTGTATTAATCAGGATAGCTTAGACACTTCGACAAAACAAAACCCCTAAAAAAGCTTATTTTTCACTCATGCCATTGTCCAGTGTGCATTGGATTGGGGGCAAATGGTCACAGTCTTTCAACAGACACATGTGGGTCCAAACCTTTGGGCTTCATCTTTGATTTCTGACTGTGACTGGGCAGGGGGCAATTCTTGCTAGCAGCATCTTATAGCTTGCACCACATGCCTCATTCTCTCCCTGGGGCTCCTCAGACTCCATGATTCAGTTTGAAGCCATGAAAATGCCCAGATCAAGCCATCATCAAGCATTGCTTTCTTCGTGAATACTGGCTGCCAGAGATCCTTGGCTCCTCTGCTGGTGTCTGCTGGTCATACTCTTGTCTCCTGGGTTTTGTTGATTTCAGTTTCTTGCTTCTATGGCTTCTTTTGACAGCAGACTTCTTTTTAAGTCTCACCCTCCATTTTTCCTTTGGCCTCACATCTGTATGGGCTGTTAAGAAGGCTTATGAGCTTGCCTTCTTTTTACTAGCAATTTTAATCTCCCAGGCATGGGAACTCTTCACAGACCCACACCCTCTGCTTTGCCCAAGACAACCACTACCTGCTTGTGTCTGCCCAGCTTTCTCCAGGAGTCCTTCTTGTGAGTAATAAACTTTCTTTCAAATTCTGTTGGCCTGCAGAGTGTTATCGGCCTTGACATTCAAACCATATGTTGGGTGGAGATTCTTCCTGCTTTGGCAGACCATTATGTAACAATGTGAAAGATTTTTGCTTAGTTTTAAGTTTCATATAAATGGAATGGCTTTTTCACACAATGCTATTTGTGTGAGATTTATCCATGTTGACGTGCAAAGTTGAAATTTCTTCATTCTTATGCCACAGATTTCTACTGGGTGGAAATATATATATACACAAAGCAATTTGCTCATGTGATTGTGGGGACTGGCAAGATCAAATTCCCTAGGGAGCAGGCTGCAGACTGGATATTTCAGTAAGAATGATATTGAAGTGTTGAGTCTTGATTCATTAGACTGGAACTCAGGAAGGAATGGATGGTATAGTTTTGTGCCAGAATTCATTCTGATTCCTGGAACACTTGGTGATAGCTCTTAAGACTTCTAACTGACTGGATGAGGCCCACCCACATTGTTGAAGGTAATCTACTTAATGTCAGCCAATTCTAGATGCTAATCCTATCTACAAAATACCTCCACAGCAGCAACTAGGCCAGTGCTTGACCAAACAACATAGACAAATTGACACAAAATTAACCATCATATGGATAATTGGTTATTTCTATTTGGGGGCAATTACAAACAGTGCTGGAATAAACATTTTTGTTACATGTCTTTTGGTATGCATTGCATATAATTCTGTTGGGTATAACTTAGGAGTGGAATTGCTGAGTCCTCAGTATAGGAAAGGTTAGTGTTGGTAGATACTGCCAAATGGTTTTTCAAACTGGCTATGCCAATTTATACCCACAGTATATCAAAATATCAGTTGTTCTTTATACTAACACAAAATAGCATCCATCTTTTAAATTTTAGTCTTGGTGGGTATCTAATTGTGATGTTTATGTGCCTTTCTCAGATGAATTCTGATGTTTAGCATTTTTTTCGTGTTTAGTAGTCAGTTTGAAATCCACATTTATGAAATAGCATATTCAAGACCTTTGTGCATTTTAAATTCTTTTCATAGATTTGCTGGAATTTAGTGTATATTTTTTATATGAGCAATTTGCCCTTTCCTTAGTTATTTTAAATAATTTAACAGTGACATAATTAGGCCTGAAAGTTTCTATATGGAAAAATATTTAAATGAAATTTATTCTTAAAAGATATAGGAAAAAGAAAAGATATAGGAATATTCATATTTTCCACATCTTCTTACAACTTTTTTGAAATGGCAAGATTTTAAAACATGCATCCGTATCTTCTAAATTGTCAAATTCATTGCCTAAGAAAAATATCTTTAAAAATACAGAGAAAATACAGATATCATCACAAGGTACAGACTCTCTTGAAGAGTATTAATGAAATAAAATTGAATGTTTAACTATCAAAATTTTGTGTGTTATATTGGCATTCATCTCACTTTGGCTAAGCCATTTGTCTTAATACTGACCTCTACTTAATTAATGAATAGATTTTCATCCCTGGAGCATAAACCCAGAGCTCAAACCCCCATCTGTGGCCACCACCCACACTACCCATATGCCTCATCCAATACCCACAACTGGCCCCAAAAGGTGAGCTAACTATCCCCACTACCCCAGTTCCTTTCTCTTTTCACCTGTATTTGATTTTTTAAAATTTATTTTATTTTTATTTTTATTTTTTAAAATACACTTAGATTACATAAATGTTACACACAAAATATAGGGATTCCCATATGCCCCACTCCCCACACCTCCCACACCCTCCCACATGAACATCTTTCATTAGTGTGGCACATTCATTGCAATTGATAAACGCATCCTGGGGCATTGCCACTGGGCATGGACCATAGTTCACATTGTAGTCTATACTCTCTCCCACACAGTTCTGCATGTTATGGGACAATATAAAATGGCCTATATCTGTCATTGCAATTCCATTCAGGACCATTCCCAAGTTCTGAAAAAGTCCCTGTATTACAACTGTTTTTCCTTCTCCCTGCCCCCAGATCCTCCAGTGGCCACTGCCTCCACGTCAATGTTGTAATTTCTTCTATTGCTAGAATCACAATATGTCTGTAGTAGAATACCAGTAAGTCTACTCTAGTCCATAGTTCATTCCCCAATCCTGAGGATTCTGGGATTTATCCTTGACTCCTGTGGGAAATATAACTTCCATCCCTGGAACACAATAAAGGCACAAGCCCAGGAGTCCCTCTTGCTCTACATGTGGGCTCCCACCCCTAGTTTGCCACCTGAACCAATCATACTTCCTATTAACTCTTTGTGGCATCTCTCTCTCCCTGGGACTTGCGAGCAATAAGCCATCTTTTCTCATGCATTGTCTCAGCCTCCTATTATCTTACATCTGACCTCTATCCAGATCCAAATTCAAAATCTAATTTAAATGACTCACGCTATTAGAAATTTAAAAAAATTATGGCAGGCTTCTGGGAAAGATAGTGGAATAGGGATTCAGTACTTCCACCAAAATAACTATTAAACAGGCAGAACATGTTTGAAATAACTATTTTGAAACTAAAGAGGCCAGAAGAACACTGTACAGCATCCAGGGAGGAATGGGAGGAAAAGGCTGATGAACTATAGTAAAACAGTAAATTATGCTCTCTGCACAGTGAATACTGGTGTCCATCTCCCACTCTCACAAAGTCTACAATGGGGTACAGTCCTTGGCTAGCTTGCTGGTAACAGAAAGGGGTGCTAAAAACCCTCTTACCCAAGAACAGGGGTAGGCACAGCCAATCAGTGATCAAGGCTTTGATTAGAATTTCTTGGATCCTGGTTCTGAGGGTAGCTACTGTTTCAACCTCCCCTACACAAAGGCAGTGGGAAGCCATTGCTTCAACCTTCCCTGACAGGGTCAGAGGGGGTGGAGATTTAAAGATGCAGCACTTCTTTAGGGATGCAAGGGATAGTTAGCAGAAGGGCTGCATTTGCTGGGCAGGCCAGGAAAGTCACCTTTGATGAGCCATCAGAGAAGCTTTGGGCACCCTTCCTGCTCCCCTCCCCTAGGCACTTTGGAGCTGGTCTGCACACCATTCATGGATTCCTGGCCCTGATTTCACTGGGAGATACTGACTTGGGAAAGTTCTCTCCAGAGTAACCCCTCTACCAAAATTTATCCTCAAGGCAAAAGCAGCTTGACACAATGAAAGGAATATAGAAAACTATAGACATGGATAGTATGGGACAAAGGCTGGTCAGCTTCACACACCCAGGAAGTGAGGTCTGTCTCCTCAGAAATGGAGGGGACGACCAAACTCCTGTGAATCGGGGAATCCAAAACAATGAACAAGTAAAAGCCCAAGACTAGAGAGAGTCCCAGAAAGAGAGAAAATACTGCACACTGCATTACCTTTGAGCAGACCTTCCTAATAGGAAGGCTAAGCTCAAGAAAATCTCTGTCTCATCTGCAGCTGGTTACAAACCCAAGAAACAGACATCCCAGGGAACAAATCCAAGAGTTAATATTTTAAATTATTAAATATACGGTGTGCAATAAGAGTACCAAAGGAATAAGAAATAATGGCCCTTCCAAAGGAAGAGAATAAAAATACAGAAAACACCAATGAAGAAGACCAGAATGTGGACATACCAAAAATGATCTTAAAAATGCTAAAGGAGATGAAGGAAAGTACAGAGAAAGAACTAAAGATATCAGGATTCTCCGAAATTCTTTGATATCCAAGAAGCCCAGAGAGCACCAAACAGGATGAATATGGAGAACAAATATACCCTGCCACATATTGATCACTATATTGAATGCAATGGACAAGGAGAGATTTCTGAAAGCTACAAGAGAAAAGCAATGTGTTACATATAAGGAAGTCTTAATTAGTTTGAGAAACCATGGAGGCAAGAAGGCAGTGTGTTGAAATACTTAAAGTACTGAAAGTAAACAACTGTCTGGCAAGAATTTTATATTTAGTGAGACTCTCTTTCAAAAAGGAGGGTGAGATTAAGATATCCTCAGATCAACAAAAGATGAGGGAGTTCATCACCACTAGTCCTACAAGCAAAGCTAAAGCAATTTCTTCAGACCGAAAGGAAAAGACACTAGATGGTGGTTTAAAGCAGCATAAAAAATACAGACTTTTGGTAAAGATAATGATTTATGTAATTATAAATGTCTCTATTTATGTATTGTACTATTTGGCCTGTAACTCCAATTTTTACTTCCTACAGGTGCTAAAATGGAAATGCATAAACAGTAATGATGAATGTATGTTTTTGGAAATACATTGTACAATCATGTAAGTAGTAACAACTACAAAAAATGGCAGGGAAATGGGGGGTGGGGGTTTTGGAAAAGGATATATCCGTGCTCTTGAAGTTAAGTTGGTATTAAATCAAATTAGAAGGTTATAAATTTAGGATGTTTAATTTTAACCCCATGGTAACCACAAGGAAAACTGATGAAAAATTTATCCAGATAGAAATGAGAAGGTCCTCAATATGGTGAAACACACAAAAAAAGAAAATATATAAAAAATATAGGCATTCACAGAAGTGAGGGACAAAAAGGTATGACTTACAAAGGCTAAATAGCAAAATGGCAGAAGAAAGTCCAGTATTATCAGTAGTGGCCTTAAATGTAAATGGATTAAACTCTGCAGTCAAAAAGCAAAGATTGGCAGAATGGACATATTTTTATTTTATTTTTTAAAATACATTTTTTCTAAAAGATGCATAAAATGTTACATAAAAAAATATAAGGGATTCCCATGTGCCCCATTCCCCACATCCCCACTTTTCCCCACATTAACACGTTCTTTCATTAGTGTGGTACATTCATTGCAATTGATGAACACATTTTGGAGCATTGCCACTAAGCATGGATTATAGTTTACATTATAGTTTACACTCTCTCCCACTCAATTCTGTAGGTTATGGTAGGATATGTAATGGTCTGTATTTGTCATTGCAATGTCATTCAGGACAATTCCAAGTCCCGAAAGTGTCCTCATATTACACCTCTTTTTCCCTCTCCCTACCTTTGGCACCTCCAGTGGCCACTGTCTCCACATCAATGATATAATTTCTTCCATTGCTAGAATCACAATAAATCTATGGTAAAATACCAGTAATTCCACTCTAGTCCATATTTTACTCCCCAATCCTGAGGATTCTGGGATGGTGATGCCCACTCCACCTCTTATTGAGAGGGGTCTACAATCCCATGGGGCTGATGGATGAGACTCTCTTGCTTGCAGTTGTAGACTCTTTTGGTTCTTTGGTATGGTGGTTGTCCATCAGCACCTCCTTGTTAGTTGTCCTGGGTGACTCCAATGAACAGGAGAGTAGGTGTTGCAACTCCACTGAGGCTCAGGGCCCAGCTGGCACATGGACAACAGGAGAATGGTTTTAAAAAACATAACCCAACTACATGTTGTCTGCAAGAGACTCATGTTAAAATCAAAGATACAGTAGGTTAAGGGTGAAAGGATGGAAAAAAATATACCATGCAAGTAGTAACCAAGTAGCAGAATGGCTACACTAATATAGAATAAAATAGATTTTAAGTCAAAAACAGGTATGTGAGACAAATAAGGTCATTATATACTGACAGGAAGATATAGCAATTATAAATATATATGAGTATAACAGCAGAGTCCCAAAATATATGAAACAAATACTGATAGACATGAAGGGAAAAACTGATTCCTCTACATTAATAGTAGAAGACTTTAACAAATCACTCTCGATAATGGATAGAATATCTAGTCTGAACACTAATAAGTACAGGATTTGAATGACACACTAAACCAGCTAGACCTAATAGACAATACACCCAGCAAAAGCAGAATACTCATTCTTCTTGAGTGTACATGAATCATTCTCCAGGATAGACCATTTATTGGGTCACAACACAAGTCTCAATAAACTCAGAATTTTTTATGGAAGGGTAAGGGGCTCCAAATAGCTAAAGCCACCTTGAAAAATAGACTGAAGTTAGAGGACTCACACTTCCTTATGTTAAAACATATTACAAAGCCACAATAATCAAAACAGCATGGTACTGACACAAGGACAGACATATAGACAAAGGGAATAGAAATGAGAGCCCAGAAATCAATTCTCATGTGTTTTGGCCAACTGAGTTTTGACAAGGTGGAAAAGATCACTAAATTGGAAAGAATAATCTTATCAACAAATGGTACCGGTAAACTGGATCTCTGTTTGAGAAAAAAAAAAAGACTCCTACCTCATACCATATACAAAATCAGCTCAAAATGGATCAATGACCTGAATATAAGAGCTAGAACGATAAAACTCTTTGAAGAAAACATGGAAGCATCTTCAGGCCCTTGTATTAGGCAATAGTTTCTTAGATTTTATACCCAAATAACAAGCAAGAAAAGAAAAAATAAATAAATGGGACCTCATCAAAATTTAAAACTTCTGTTTTTCCTTTACCTTTAAAATCATGGTTGCCTTTAGTTCCTTGAACATATTTATAATGGATATTTTGAAGCCTTTGTTAAGTCCAACACCTATTTGCTCTCACAGGCCATTCTGTTGCCTGTTTTTTGCCTCGTATATGGATCATCATTTCCTGTTTGTCTCACGATTTTTTGTTGTTGGAAATGGAATATTCCAGATAACTACTTGAAGCCACTCTGCATGTTGTTCCCCAGGGTATGTTACTACTTTGGGCTTGTTTACTTGTTGAGTAATTGGTTGAATTATTTCAATGGAGTCTATCCCTTCTCTTCCCAGGGTTAAGCCTCTGATTTTGCTCTTTAGACTATGCAGCTTTGGTTATACTCATAGCATACAGTGGTTTGGCAGAGCTCACTTTGTCCCCTTTCCTGACCCCACCCAGTTGTTGAGCTATGTTAATTGCCAGTTGATTGCTCTATTGCTTTAAACAATGCCCAAGGATATGTATTGCCCCATAGATTTAGCCAATTAAATTTGGACTACTTTGAAGGGATAGTTTCTAAGGTTCATGTTTGAGATTTGTTCTGATTCCAAGTGGGCTCCTCCCAGCTATATTTTCCCAGTTCTCTGGGGAAAAATGGCCAGCCTATAGTTTAGTCTATATGCCCAATGAATCTAACAATCTTCTCTCAATTGTCTTTCACCAAAATGTCTACTGTTTTTTAGTGTGTCATGAGGCTTGAACTTCTCAAGACTTTGTTGTAAATGAGTCAGTTACTTTTGGAGGAGATTAGGAGCTGTCTGTTTTGCCTCCTATTTTTCACCTCCAGGGCAAAATCTCTAAGCCTTGGCTTTTGAGTTAAGGACAGGAAGCTGAGTGCTCAGTGGAGGATGGGGCAATAGCATGGAATCACCATCTTATGAGCTAGATAATGGAGATCAGGGCCCCAGTATTCTCAGTGGCATTTCACCCAAAGTAGAGCCTCCATCCTATGAGTGGGAGCTAGTTGAAAGAAGAGATCCCCTGCTACTCAACTGCACTAACTTGGAACTTAGACTCAGCAGCAGGTAGCTGGAAGGAGGAGGAGAAATGTTGACATCCTTTTCCTCCTGAGAAGACAATGTTCTGACTGGGAGCTGGAGAAGAGGGAACCCTATTGGTCTTGGCTGCACCAATCTAGGGCAGAGTTTCCATCTTGTTGAGTTGGGAGGGGTGACGAAGGGAATGGGTTTGTTTAAATACTAAGATTCTTGATATTCTTACTGAATTTTAGATTTTCTTGAGTAAATATTTCTTCATTTGCTGCATGTCCTTCCATTTGTTGTATGCATTTGCAGAGGCTTTCAATGGTTCTTTTATTCTAATTTTCACATTTCACTGAGGGGTGAGTCCATGGAGCTCCTCATACTGTCATGTCAGAAGTCTCTCCTGTCAATGAAGCTTAAGTATTCTGAAGGCAATATACTTTAAAGGCCATGCCAATATTAAGAAAATACAAAAGAAGACAATTATGTAGCATAATTTTCATTAATGAGAAACTGAGGTTTAGAAAATTCAATTACTATTTTGCTTTCAATTTCATCCCTTTGATCAGTAATTGCTAAATGACATAATGAGGAAAATTGCTTATGTAAAATAACGAAAGCCAAGGTTACATTATTTACTCTTCCTGTATATTTTCATGGAAACCTATCCATACTCTGGAACAACATTTATCACATTGTCTTACATATGACCCTTTTTTTTCTCCTAGGTTATAAGGATTTACACAGTAGGGATATTATATTATCTATTGTTTTATCCCCAGAGCATATGACAATATTGGAGCATAATATTAATTGAATAAATACTTACTGAATTAATAGAGCAAGCATAAACACCTAAAGAGTTCAAGTCTGTAAGGCCAATCTAACCTACATAGGTTATTTATGTTAATCAAACTGATAGTTCATTTGTTTATAAATTTAATGTAAGTGGAATAAATAAAAATATATGGATGGTATAAAAATGCTAAAGCAAACTAAGGCTACTTTTAATATTTGGAAGGAGTTACCCTACTGAAATAATCATTCAGTCCCAGAGACTGTAAAATGAAGCCCTACCCACTCCTTGAGAAGATGAGAGATCAGAATAGTTTTATAGCTTTATGGGAGTTAATTTGAAGTGAATGACAATAAAATTCTGCTATTACTTCAAAACAATTTGTTGTTTCCCATTATGAGCTAGATTCTTTATGCTATACAAAGTGAAACCAGAGTCCCTAATTAAATACATTAAGAGTGGAATAGATATATAAACAGTCAAAACAAGAGTGATAGATTTTAGAGACGGAGCATTGTCTTTGTTTCCTAGAACTGCCATAATAAGGTACTGCAAACTAGACGATTCATGCAACAGAAATTCATAGTTTGGAGGTTAAAATTCCAAAATAAAGGTGTTAGAAGCGCCATGCTTCCTCTGACGTCTGTAAGACAGAATCTGTTTACATGCTTTTTGCAAATCAGCTGGAAGATGTTGGCAATCCTTGACATTCCTTGGGGTGTAACATAACTCAGTCTTTGACCCAATTTGCTGTCTCTCTCTCCATGTTCAATAACATGTTCCTCATGTCTCATTAGAAGTACCTTTAACATTCATTTTTCTAGCAATATTCTATTTATGATGATCTATGCATTAACTAATACATGGAATACAGGCTTTCTCTACAGCTTTTCTCACTTCTTTCTGAGACCTCACCAGAATCACCTTTAACATCTATATTTCTAACAAGACTCTTTCAGGCAATCTAGGCTTTTACTATCAAGCAGCATAAAATTCTTCCATCCCCTACTCATTACTTAATTCTAAAGCCACTTCCACAGTTTTTGGTATTTGTTACAGCAGCACTTCACTTTCTGGGACCAAAAACTGCCTTAGTTTCCTAGGGGTCCCATAGCAAAGTGCCACAAACTGGAGAGCTTAAAACAACAGACTTTCATTGTCTTATAATTCTGGAGGCTAGAAGTCTGAACTCTGTAGGGAAGAATGCTTCCTTCCTCTTCTTGGCTTCTGGTGGTTTGCCTGCAATCCTTGGACTTTATTCTCTGCCTCATTCATTGCATGGCTTTCTCCCCTGTGTCTATGTCTCCTGTCCCCTTCTCACAAGGTTACCAGTCATATAGAATCAACAGCCCTTCCCACTCCAGCATGACTCCATTTTAACTTGCCTAATTCCATCCCCCAATGACCCTATATCCAAAAAAAGTCATATTCAGAGGTACCGGGGCTTACAACTTTACCATATCTTTTTTGGAGGAGCAAATTAAACCCATAACCTGCATATCAGAGCATAAAAAGGACATTAACTTAACATAGGAGGTTTTAGAGGAAACTTCTCAGAGAAGGCAAATTCTTAGGATGGTTTTAGTGGCTGACTTAGGAGTAAGACAAAGAAGGATTGGATAGGATTTTCTAGGAATAGAGAACATCAAAACAGACTTAAGTGTATGTTGCTAGCACATTTCTTCCAGTATTATCCATCTTATTTTACTGCATTTAAATATTTTGAATCCCATCAAGCCAAAGTAGTAAGTCAACAAGGAGTCAAAAGAAGGATGTGCAGTTGAATATCTCACTTCCTGCTGAAGTGAGAGCTTTTCTGGGATTTTCTCTGCATATCATGACAGAGATACTGATTGACCTCTATTTTTTGTTTCCTTGGCTGATAAGAAAAATTACCATGTAATGGGTTGGCTTAAGCAACAGGAATTTATTAGCTCACTGTTTTGAGGCTAGGAGAAGTCCAAATCAAGGCATCATCAAGGCAATGCTTTCTTCTCAAAGACTGGCATTCTGAGGCTGGCTGCTGGTGAACCTTGGCTCTTGGCTCCTCTGTCACATATCTCAATGCACATGGCGACCGCGCCTCTCCAGGTCTCTCCCTTCTTTCCCAGTTTCCAATGATGTTCAGCTCCTTGCTTCCCATAGTTTTCTCTCTATCTGTCTTAATTTCATTATATTTATAAAGGACTCTGGTAACAGAATTAAGATAAACTCTGATTGAGTTGGGCCACACCTTAAATGAAGTAATCTCATCAAGAGTTTATACTTACAGTGGACTCACACCCACATGAATGGATTAAGTTTAAGAACATGATTTTCTGGGGTACATAGCTCCAAACCACCAGGGCCTGGGATCTCAGAGCTTCAAAAAGAAAAACCAGACCCTGACAAAATTTATGAGATGAACTTAAAAGCGCAACAGATTATAAAAGACTATTCCCCTTCAGTCCTAATCAGCCTCCGCAACTTCTCATTCATAATACCATAACCAACTAGGACCTTCTCCCAAGGACCCATGATCAAAGATACAATCAAAGTGCTGATGCAGAAAAGATAGGAAACATACCCAGGACCATAGGATAATTTGGTTGTAAAATCCTTCACATTTTTACTATGAAGAAATTATAAAAGTTAGGAAGAAAACCAAATCCTGATGAATATTTATATGAAAACCTAAAGGAGCTATGCTCCATATTCCTAATGGCTATCAGGAGTGTGGTGACAGAACCCTGCAAGCTTGTTTGGCATTACAAGTCCAAAATCCTGTAGTTGAAAATTCCCAGATGATTCTAGAGTCCCAGTAGATCTGAAGAAATATGACCATTGAAGAGCTTGCCTCACATGATAAGATGTAAATTAAAGGCATTGATTGAGAAATAGTCAAGAGTTAATATAGAAGATGCAGGCAATGAACAACAGTGCATTTATAGTCACCTGTATTATGCCCAACCACAACACTTACAGAACTTGCTTTTGCTTTAAAAAGAAGCACTGATTTCTACTAACTGTATATAAATATGTACAATGAAAAAGAAGACCTGTTAAACAAAACCTTCCTCTTCAAACTATTCATGTCTTACTCTAAGCTTGCTCTAAAGTTGAGTGATATTTCTTGCAGAGAACATTGTATATACTCTATTAATATTAGCAAATTTTAATGGTAAAAATCTTTATGATCTTGTTTATTGAAACTGAATTAGGAGAATTTGTAGAGATGTGTTTGTTTGATTCTCCCTTCCTATTTTTCCTTTATTTTATATACATTGTTTATACAAATATGAGTATTTAATATGCATATACACATTTGAATTTATTTTTCCAGAAAGAAAGAAGATATTAATTTGATACTTTAAAAGTAGTCAACATTGACTCATTATTTACCTGGTGGTTTTTCTCAAATAAGAACAAAAAGCCTAGGGAATTATCAAGATGGCAACATAAGACACCCTTGGGAAAGTATCCTCTCTGGGACAGATAAATAAAAGGGAAAATCCCACTTATTTGGAATTCTGGATAATGATAGACTGGAAAACGACTCCACAAATGCTGAAACAAATTAAAAAAAAATAGAATTAATTAAAAATAAAATTAAGAAGAAATGAAGTCGTGACTCTGTGACAACATGGATGAACCTGGAGGACATTATGTTGAGTGAAGCAAGCCAGACACAGAAGGACAAATACTGTATGACTGTGCTATTTTGAATTAAATATATTATGTAAACTCATGTAATTAATAATTAGAATATAGGTCACCAGAAAATAGAAGGAGGGTAGAGAATGGAAAGTTGATGGTTAATCTCTACAGAAGTGTTTAAAAGGTTGTTTGTAAATTTTTGGAAATGGTGAGAGCACATCATGGTGTTTGTCACTAGCAGAGCTATTATATGGGTATGACAGTGATTGAAAGGGTAAGTCTAAGGACATGTATATTACTAGAAGGAAAGCTAAAAAATGTAACATGGGACTGTATAACATTGTGAAACCTTTTGTGAAATACAAAAATGGGTGATATTGCATATATAAGACTGTTTTTACAAAATATAAATACAAATAAACTAGAGAGAAGGAAAGAGAATAACAACTATGTACAGTGGGAAAGCATGGAGAGATTGGGAGGTGATGGGTTATGTTTGTTTGGTTATTTATTATTATTATTATTATAACTGGCATAATGAAAATGCCAAAAAAATGATTGACATGATATGTGCATGACTATGTGATTATACAAAATACCATTGATTGTACACTTTGGATGGATTTATGTTTTATTAATGTGTATCAATAAAATTGATTTGTTAAAAAAAATCCACGGAAAAAAAAGGCAAGAGATCTGTAACTTGGACCTGCCATCTTGACCCCTCCCCCACACTTGGTCCCAAATGGCTTGAGTCAAACAGTGGCAGCACTCTGTCCTGGGCACCTCCTACCAGGGTCTTGGGCCACAAAGTCAATCATGGTAGCATCTTAGAGCTCTATGCTCATTCAGGCATGGGGATCAAAGTCCATTTGGGTACAGGGTGGGGCCCTACTGGTTGGCAAGCATGTGTTTGCAAAATGGCTTGCCAGGAAACAAAAGAACACTTTGGCAAGCAATGCACATACACAACCCAATATCTAATCTCTGGTGTATCCTAAGCAAAAATGGGCCTTTCTGAACACTGATCCCATGTGGCTCCCTAGGGTAGGATACCCTAATGTGGGAGTTATTGGAGGCATAAAAGCAACAAAAAATGGGGAAAGCTGAACTGCTATAAAACTATAGACAGAAACTGGTATGATCATGGAAGAATAGTTAAGCAAGTCATAGCCACTGTGCACAAAAATAAACAGAACAGCCCAGGATTCCCAGGGAAGAAACGGAGGAAAGGAAATCTTCTGTATAAGGTGAAAAAGTTGCAGATAATAGGGCAACCTTAAAATTTGCACCATATGTCCAGGGCCAGAGACAGATACAGAAGACATGAGAAAATCTGAACATTTAAACATGGGCTGCTCTAAAATTTCAACATAACACATGGTCAATCTACAATAACACCCTAAAGCAAGAAAGCTAAACTATCAGAGTTAATACATTAAAATAATAAAATGCCCAGGCATCAGAAAATTCACATCACACTAAGAAATGGGAAGATAGGAATCATTCAAGGGAGCAAATCCATCTCAACTTCAGCCAGCCAACTTCCTCTGGGTAATTCACTGAAAACCTTCACTGAAGTTCCCAGCTATTGGCCATCCTACAGAATTTGGACTTGCCCTCTCACAGTCATGTGAGGCAATTCCTATAAGAAATCTCATAATATTCACAATATATATATCCTATCAGTTCTATTTCCATTGAGAACTCTGACTAATACATGTACGATCATATACATCATGAGAGCCTCAGAAGACGAAAAGAAGAAAAAAGGGACAGAAAGAATATTTGAGGAAATAATGGCAGAAAATTTCCCAACTCTTATGAAAGACAAATATACATGTCCAAGAAATGCAACATATTCCAAGCAGGATAAACCCTAATATATCTGTTCCAAGACACACCCTAAACAAAATTTCAAATGTCAAAGAGAATTCTGAAAACAGCAAGAGAGAATGAATTTGTCACTTTGACAGTTTGATATAGTTATGAATTCCAAAAACAGACATTGGATTATGCTTATAAACTGGTCTGTTCATCTGGGCATGATTATGATTAGGGCATTGACTGGGCCACGTGACTAGGGCATTGAGCCCTGCCCCTTGGTGGGTGGGATCTCAAAGATAGAAGACATGGCAAAGGATGGTGTTGGAGGGTTTTTGAGTTGGGATTCTGATGTTGAAGTCTTGAGCTGGAGCCTCGGGAAGTAAGAGAGCTTGGTCATGAGGAAGAAGAGAAGGCCCTGGGAAAAGAGACAAGCCATTTGCCTGATAATCTACAGCTGGCCTTCTGGAGAGACGCAAAGCCTAGAGAGCCTCATAGTTTACAGCTGACCTTGTGGAGGACACAGGTGCTGAGCCCGGAGAGAAATGGAGCCCTGGGAAGAGAGGAACCCAAGAAGCCTGAACCCTGGCAAACGTCGGCAGCTGTCTTGCTCCAACATGTGGCAATGGACTTTGGTGAGGGAAAAAACTTACGGTTTATGGCCTGGTAAATGTGGACTTCTACCCCAAATAAATACCCTTTATAAAGACCAACAGATTTCTGGTATTTTGCATCAGCACCCCTTTGGCTGACTAATACAGTCACATATGAAGGAGCCTCAATAAGACTAAGTGCTGGTTCTTACCAGAAGCCATGGAGGTGAGAAGGTAGAGGTATAACATATTTAAGGTACTACAGGGGAAAACTACCAGTCAAAAATTCTTCATCTGGAAAAACTGGCTTCAAAAATGAGGGAGAGTTTAGGATATTCATAAGTAAACAAAAACTGAGAAAGTTTGTCACAAAAAGACCTGCCCTACAAGAAATGCTAAAGATTCAGGTTGAAAGGAAAGAACAGGAGACAGTAGCTTGGAGCAGTATGAAGAAGTGAAGATTTTCAGTAAAGGTAAATACATGGGTAAATGCAAAACCTAAGAGTACTGTATAGTCAGTATATATTTCTACTCATTATTTCCTATAAGAGTTAGAATGCAATTGAATAAAAAATAAACATATTTCCATATAATGGAAACCCAAAATATAAATAGGTAATGTGTGACATAAGCAACATAAAGAGGGGAAACAGGGATATGAAAGCAGAGAATATGTATGCTACTGAAGCTAAGTTGATATCTTTCCAAACTAGTAGGTTATAGACTTAGGTTTAATACAAAATGCAGAGTAACCACGAAGAAATAATTTTAAATCTGTACAGAAACACAAATAAGAAAGGACTCCGTTTTATCACAAAGATCAACTATGCACAAAAGAAGGCTGCAATAAAGGAAAAGGGACAAAAAAAAAAAAGATGTAAGACATTTAAAAAAGGGCAAAATGACTGAAGTCCTTCCTTATCATTAATAACACTGAATGATAATGGATTAAACTACCCAATCAAAAGATGCAAATTGGCAGAATGGATTTTAAAAAAAGCACAATCTAATGAATTATTATTTAGAAGAGACTCAATGGACCTGAAGATACAAATAGATTGAAAGAGAAAGGATGGGGGGAAAATCCATGCAAATAGTAACCAAAAGAGAGCTAGGGTAGCTATAATAATATTGGACAAAATAGATCTTAA
The DNA here is from genome assembly GCA_029593785.1 of Cabassous unicinctus. Taxonomy (NCBI): domain Eukaryota; kingdom Metazoa; phylum Chordata; class Mammalia; order Cingulata; family Chlamyphoridae; genus Cabassous; species Cabassous unicinctus. Next base: position 9,575 of record JAQZBX010010621.1, on the reverse strand, counting down.
ATCAAAAACTGCTGCAAGAGACAGAGGAGGACACAATCTATAAATAATATAGTCTAGCCATCAAGAAGAAATAAAAATCATAAACATTTATGCACCCAACCATAGTGCCCCAAAATACAGGAGGCAAACATTGGCAAACCTGAGGGGAGAAATAAACCCCCCTACAATAATAGTTCAACACTTCATTACACCACTTTCATCAATGGATAGAACATCTAAACAGAAGATTAATAAGGAAACAGAGAAATTTAACAATATAATAATTGAACTAGACCTAACAAAAATAGAGAGCCCTGAAATCCCAAGCAGCAAAATATACATTCTTCTCATATGCACATGGATCATTCTACAGGGTCTAAATGTTGGGTCACAAGATAAGTCTCAATAAATTTAAAAAGAGTGAAATTATACAAAACATCTTCTCTGACCACAGTAGAATGAAACTAGAAATCACTAAGAGATGGACAATCCACAATTACATGGAAGTTAAGCATGACACTTGTAGCAGTTTGGCAGTTTGATATAGTTATGAATTCCAAAATAGATATGGGATTATGCTTGTAAACTGGTCTGTTCATCTGGGCATGATTAAGTTTTGATTAGGGCATTGACTGGGGCACATCAGTAGGGCGTTGAGCCCCACCCCTTGGTGGGTGGGGTCTCAAAGATAAAAAGACATGGCAAAGGACAGAGTTAGAGTTTTGATGTTGGAGTTCTGATGCTGAGATTTAATGCTGGAGCCCTGGAAAGTAAACACACAGAGGAGCTTGCTCGTGAGGAAAGAGAGAAGGCCCTGGGAAGAGAAACAAGCTGTTTGCTTGATAGTCTACAGCTGGGCTTGTGGAGACAGGCAAAGCCTAGAGAGCTTCATAGTCTGCAGCTGACCTTGTGGAGATGGTAGAGGAGCTGAACCTGGAGACAAGCAAGCCCTGGGAAGAGAGGAACCCAGGAAGCCTGAACCCTCGCAGATATCGGCAGCCATCTTGCTCCAACACATGGCCATAGACTTTGATGAGGGAAGTAACTTATGGTTTATGGCCTGGTAACTGTAAGCCTCTACCCCAAATTAATACCCTTTATAAAGACTAACAGATTTCTGGTGTTTTGCATCAGCACCCCTCTGGCTGACTAATACAACATTCAAACAATCCATGTGTCAAAGAAGAAATTGCAAGGTAATTCAGGAAATATCTTAAGACGCATGATTATGAGAACACAACATATCAAAACTTATAGGGCACAGTGAAGGCAGTGCTCAGGGGGAATTTTTAGACTAAATGCTTACATTTAAAAAGAAGAAACTATTCAAATCAGAGACCTAACTGCACACCAGGAGGAACTAGAAAAAGAACAGTAAACTAAATACATAGTGAGTAGAATAAAATAAAGATTAAAGCAAAAATAAAAGAAACAAGAATAAAAATATTGAGAGCATTAAGAAAATCAAAAGGTGGTCCTTGAAAGGATCAATAAAATCAACAACCATTAGCTAGACTGACAAAGAAGAAAAGAGACAAGCTGTAAATGAAAGGAGGGACATGACTAATGATCCTACAGAAACTAAAAGGATAAGATTACACTTACGCACATCTCAGCAGGATCTCATTGACTGTCAAAGTAAATACTAAAAGTAAATACCAGCAGCCTTCTTTGCAGAAATGGAAAAGCCAATCATCAAATTTATATGGTCAGGTAAGGGGCCTTGAATAGCCAAAGCCATTTTGAAAAAGAAGAGTGTTGTTAGAGGACTCACACTTCCTTGTCTTAAAACTTTTTAAAGTTACACTAATCAAAACAGCATAGTAATTGCACAAGCAAGAAAAAGAGACCAATGGAATTGAAATCAACCATCACATTTATGGCCAGCTTATTTTTGACAATGGAGTGAAGACCATTTCAATTGTGAAAATATAGTCTCTTCAACAAATGGTGCTAGGAAAACTGGATCTCCATATGCAAAAGAATAAAGGTATACACCTACCTCATACCACATGCAAAAACCAACTCAAAATAGATCAAAGACTTAAATGCATGTACCAGAACTATAAAACTCGCAGAAGAAGATTTAGGGAAGTATCTTCAGGAACTTGTATTAGGCTGTAGTTTCTTAGAGTTTACAACCAAAGCACAAGCAACAAAAGAAAAATAGATAAATGGGGCCTAATCAAAGTTAAAACCTTTTGTGCATCAAAGGAATTCATCATGAAAGTAAAGAGACAACCTACAGAATGGGAGAAAATATTTGGAAACCACATATCTGATAAGGGTTTAATATCCAGAATTTATAAAAATCCTACAACTCAACAACGAAAAGACAAACAGTGCAATCTAAAAATGGTAAAAGATTTGAATAGACATTTCTTCAAATAAGATACAAAAATGGACAAAAGGACATAAGTTGCTCAACATCATTAGCCATGAGGGAAATGCAAATCCAAACCATGAAATATCATTTCACACCTACTTGAATGACCACTATTTAAAAATGTATAAATAGTGTTTGGATGGGATGTGGAGAAATTGGAACACTTGTTCATTGTTAATGGAAATGTAAAATGGTGTAACATTCCTCAGAATGTTAAGTATAGAATTACCATATGATGTGATAATCCCACTTCTAGGTATATATCCAAAAGTATTGATAGCAGGCACTTGAACTGATATTCTTACATGGATATTCATAATAGCATTATTCACAATTGCCAAAAGATGGAAGGACCCAAGTGTCCATCAACAGATGGATGGATGAACAAAATGTTTTCATGAAAAGAATCAATGTTCTGATACATGAGACAGCATGGATGAACTTTGGAGACATCATATTAAGTGAAATAAGACAGACACCAAAGGAGAAGCATTTTATTATCTCACTGATATGAAATAATTAGAATAAGCAATTCCATAGAGTCAGAAACTAAAATACAGTTTACCAGGGCCAAGAGGAGGGGTAGGGAATGGGGAGTAAAGGCTAATTGGAAAAGTTTTAGTAATGAATGAAGATGATGGTAGCAAAATATTGTTTTTATAATTAACACTACTGAATTATATATCTGAATATGGTTAAAGGGGAATTTTTAAGTTGTATATATGTTACTAAAACAAGAATCTAAAAAAAAAAAAAAAGCCTATGGAAAAATAATTGGTAAAATATTTATCCGCCAAGCAAACTATATTCTAAGAGCAGATACTCATTCTAAGAATGCACACTGGAATGAATGAATGCATACTTAGGTAAACTAGTCCATACTCAGGGTGCAAAGAAATGTACCACTCAAACTTGTGGTTTAGGAGATCGCAAGAAAATTATTCACAAAGGTTTTGGGAAAAGGAAGGAAGGGTGGTGCAGTTTTTGAAGGCTAGCAACAACAGAAATCCTTTAACACTCCTCCACCTGAAAAGACAAAAGGAGAGAGCATTCCCTGAACCCAAAGACATAGCTGTATGTATAGGGCAGCCTACTGCCCACACTAGAAGGGGAAAATCTACCTGCAGGTACATAGCAGTAAAGGAGTCTTGGTAATAATAAACCAATATCACTTTCCTCTCAAGTTGTTTACTTCTGCTAGTGCCTCCAATGGGGGAAACCAATTGGAAGCCAGAGGGCAATTTAGCTTCCCAGGACAAGCATCATAACTCAGAAGTGTGCAGAGTGGATCTGAAGAGAAAAGAAAGATATCTAGCACAGAGTTAGAGCACATTTTTAATAAAACTTTATTTTTTCATACCTCACAAAAATAAGATGATATTTAAAATATCTTTAAAGAACCCTCTCTGAACCCTTAATAATGCTTATTTCTTGGGAATGAAATTGAGTAGGAAGAAGGAAGGACTTTACCTTCATGAACATTTTAGAAGTTGAGATTTAATAAAATGTTAAAATTGTTTATCTGATATTTTATAAATTCAATTTAATTCAAACAGTAGATAGAGCATCACTATATTTATCATTTGGCAAATTCAATATTTTTTAACCAGGCTTTTAAAAAACAGTCATACATAAATAATTCACAGCCTATATCACATTCATAAATTGAGAAAGAATAAGAGAAAATAAATTTGTTAAGTGCTATTACACACATTTTAATATTTTAAATTAATCTTAGAGGTATTTACCTTCTTTTTTCATATAGATGAAAAAATAAGCTTAGATATTTGAAACAATTTGATAGTAGTAATTCCTGAATTAAGTTCTCCTTAACATATTTTTTAATCACTTTATCAAGTATGGCTCTGAAAAAGAAATAAGCATTCCAAGAATAAGTAACACCACACACAATTTTGATGCATTGTGTGCATTTTTACTGTTAATAAGCAAAAACATTTGAAATTCAACAGTTCAATACCAGGACATTATCACTGGACATCCTATGGATAGATTTTGGGGAAAACATTTTTGTGAAATAAAATCAATCAATTGAATAATTGACAAATTCTTTTGGAAAGTAGATGGAAGACTTTTTTGTAGGTGTTTTCTATATACTAATAACTATGGAGAAAGGCATTTTGAAAGTTTTATATAATTTTCTCACAACTTTTTTTCATAGAGGTCTTATAGATCTAGGAGTTTATAACATTTCAATATTTTAATATTTATAATACTTTTTCCTTTGCTTTATTTGGGTTCTCATCACCACCATGGAATTGAAAGCATTTTAGAGAAAATTATTTGTAATAATTCTAAGGTCTGAAGAGCATTAGAGTATTTAAGGATGAATTTTAGGGAGATTGTGAATGAGTTAATAAAAGCACAAAAAAGTTTTGTGTGAAAATGTATGTGCTTGTGTGTAAGATTATGTATATTTTCCTAAAGTAGTGATCCATGGCTTTTATGAGATCCTCAAATGCTTATGATGTGCAGAAGACATTCAAAAGCATTAGCTCTGAATTTGGAGAAAGTTAGCAACAAATAGCTGATTCTACCATATATTCTGTCTATAAATATTTATACATGAAAATAGAATAAATTATAGCAATACTCCCTGCTGGAGCTCAAGAGTAATTAAATATTATTAGGTTATCAAGAGCTGGGAGGTAGAGCAATCTAGAGCAAATTTGGGACTAAATAAACAGTATAATTAACCGTTTTTTTTAATGAGTGTGTCCCATTGCATGTACTATTTAAGCAAATAAAATATCTGGTTAATGAATGATACCCTGAAAGAGAATTAGTGCTCTGTTATCTATACTTCATATGCTACATGCATTGTAAATAGCTTATGACAGGATGCGTAGTCTGAGTTTTAAATCAATTCATGGTGTACTTTTTCACATAAAATTTAAAATATTTGGTGTAGTCAAATGTAGTAGGACCTGTTTTTATAAGTTTTGGTGTCTTCCCTTTTATGATTAATATCATAAAAATATGACATTAATTTTCTTCAAAGGTTTTCAAATTTGAGGGTCTATAACTCTTTAATCCAGTTGGCGTTTATTTTAGTGTATAGTCAATAGGAATTTTACTATTTTCGAACGATTCTATAATCCAAGAAAACACCATACAGAATCATCTCAGGTGAATATTTTCATAATCTCTTTGGTGTAATTTTATTATGCTTTTCTAACATCCTTTTTTTTTATTGGGGGATAGTCTAATATCCCCAAATAATATGAGAGTGTTAAACCACACTAAAGCCTCCTGCCCACACCAAGGATTTAGCATAAATTTCTCCTTTCAAAGAATCATGCAAAGAAAATTAGATCCAGTTTCCTGTCATCAGTTTTCCTTTTTGCTAATTACACAGGTTTTTTTAAACTAGCTATCATTTGGTAAAAAATTCAATTGCTTTATTGCAATCATTTGTGCAGTTTACAGAATGACAAGGACCCACTTATCACTCCCTTCATTATCTTACTTTGTAATGAAATATCAACATGTTCATTTAATTTGGTGCCATTTCTTTTTTTTTTTTTTCCTTCCTAAGGTAAGAACTCTGTTTTCTAAGCAAGTCAATTATTGTTATCAAATTCAAACTTCAGATGTCCTTAATCAATGTAACAGAAATATTCGTGTTTCTCTTTCCTGGTTAATTGAAAAACTTCAGAAATTGTGGAGTTATTTTGGGGAGAGGAAGGCAATAGATTTGGATACATATTTGTGAGAAATATTTTAATCAGGATCAGCTTTACCATCCATTAAAACGACAGCTTATGTTCTGCCTAGGTCCACAATTATGTGAGTATTCTTTTTCAATGATTTCTCAAGTGATTTTACACACATATTAAATGAGAGTAGCAGCACCTTGCCTGATTCCTCATCTGTTCTTATTCTGATCCCACGTGTCAATCTAGATGATGTTAATTTGAATATCAGCACACACACAAAATAAACTAATCTGCAGTTAATTTGGGAATTTTCTGTCCTTGGTGGCTGAAATCTCACTTCAGAAGACACATCAGTGCTTTTTAATTTGAGATGTGATTCAACATGCAGGTTGTAAAACATCCTCACTTCTCCAAAGAATTCCCACTTCTTTCAAGAGCGGATAATTATTCACAAATTCTTAGTATATAACTGGGAAATTATGACTAGGCCTATAATAGGGAGAGTAGATAGAGGGTGTATTCACAGCTAGAGAGAGCTTCTCATGCTCTCCTCTCCCAGTGTGAAGGAGCAACATAATGAAGTGAGGCCTCCAGCTGTTCTAGGTCCTCAGGACATCAATTAAGCCAAGTATTTCTGAAATCAGTTTCTTTTCCTCAATTATGTGCATTTTTTGGATACGCATTTATTGCCCTCTAAATCACATTCCAATTATGCTGAGGAGGATGGCAAGAGTATGAAATCTAAGCCTAAGCCTTCCTGTTACTTAAATGACTCTCCCCACAGTCTTACTGGTATTTCTATAAATATTGTTCTATTTTAACATTGCTCTGGCCCTTCAATTTAGGCAATGACACTTGTCATGTTTCCACTTACGTGACATCATATTCAAGATTCTTATTGTACCTAGAGGAAGGCTTCAATACCATATTTATAATATAAAATGTGAAGGCAAGATCAAATATTAAAATGGTAATTCTAGACTTCAAATCTCATGAAATTATAATTGCATATTAATAAATGCAAGTGGATTTGCATCTGATAAAATAATTTAATTTTTATTTTTATGATGAAGACAGATTGTTTCCAGAAATAATGTTCTTCAGCACTGCGGTCAAACTAGCTTATGTTACCTTAATAGTATATGGTGTTTAACCTGTCATTCTAGGCAACTCCAATAGTTATGGTAGAGCTCATATCTTCAAATAAAGGTGGCATATAAAGTCTCGAGAGAACCTGGGAATTTATAAAGGTTTCTTCTGAAGATAATTCTTATATAAAATATAAATGGAAATTCATTAGCTTAATTTTTATCCACTGCATCAATCTGTTTTTCACTCTTGCAGTGACCTAATAAGTCCAATGGAAAGCTTCTGTCCTTGGTGGCTAAAATCTTTTAATTGTGTGCATGTATGGGGGAGAGAGAGCACAACTCTTTTTAATTTTTGGTCAAGTAAACCATGAAGCGTGACTAGTTAGCTTGACTTGGACAGTTCAAATAGTTTAAAGATTGAGGCCAGGTAAAAACGGTGAAGCTACAATGATAATGGCTGTTTCTGACTTTCTAAAATTAAATCTTCTCATATAATTTCAGTGGAGGCCACTATATACACCAGTATACATGTTACATTCTTCTCTTGAGTCTTGAATCGACTTTTCAGAAAGGCGGGCAACAACTATCCCTGGTTACAGAGCTTAGTATTTTTTAAATTAATTTTATTGAAACATATTCATAAACCACACAAGCCATCTAAAATGTACAATCAATGGCATTTGGAATCATCACTAAGATGCATATTTATCACTTCAATCAATATTAGAGCATTTTATTACTCAACCAAAAAAAAGAGAAGAGAAAAAAATAAAAAATAAAAAGCCAAAAAACCCCACAAAAACTTACCCCTTTGTAAACACCTCTCAATTTTTCTATCCTTCTCCTGCAATACATAACTGCTAATCTATTTCTGTCTCTATAACTTATTTGTATTTATATTGTGTATAGATGAAGTCAAACGATATGTAGTCCTTTTTGTCTGGTTTCTTTCACTTAGCATACTTCATTTTTTTTAATACCATTGATGGAAGATTATTATTACTTTATACTACTGTCCATAGTTTGCTTTGGTTGTATTTTTGGCCAAATATCACCCCGATATCAACATTATGTAACATTAATGTATATTTGTTATGTTTCAGAGGAAAGCATTCTTATATATGCACTACTAACCATACTCATTTTTCACAAGAGAGTTCACTAGGCTATACAGTCCCACATTTCAATTTTTAGCTTTCCTTCTAGTGATATACACAACCTTAGACTTTCCGTTTCAACCACTAGCATACCCATGTATTAGTGCTACTAATTATGAATCCTATGATGTGCTTTCACCATTTCTATGCATTTCCAAACATTTATATGGGTTTGTTCATTTTATTCAATTCATAATAGTGAAATAGTAAAATGTTTGTCTTTTTGTGTCTGGCTTGCTTCACTCAACATAATGTCCTCCAGGTTCATCCACATTGTCACATGCTTCATGATTTCATTTCTTCTTAAAGCTGAATAATATTCCATGGTGTATATATACAAAATTTGTTTATCCATTCATCAGTTGATGGACACCTGGGTTGTTTCCATCTTTTGGCAACTGTGAATAATGCTACTGTGAACATCAGTGTGCAGATGTCTATTTCCCTCTTCTCAGTTCTTCTGAGTATACCTATTAGTCACGTGGCAGATCTATATCTAACTTCCTTAGGAACCGCCAAAAGGACTTCCACAGTGGCTGTACAATTCTACATCTCCACCAAAAATGAATAAGCATTCCTATGTCTCCACATGCTCTTCAACACTTATAGTTCTCTGTTTTTTTTAATAGTGGCCATTCTAGTAGGTGTGAAATGATATCTCATTACAGTGTTGATTTTCATTTCCCTAAGAGCTAGTGAACATTTTTCATGTGTTTTTTGCCATTTGTATTTCTTCTTTAGAAAAATGTCTATTCAAGTCTTTTATCCATTTTTAAAAAATATTTTAAAAGATGCTTAGATTACATAAATATTACACAAAAATTATTGGGATTCCCATGTTCCCCACTTCCCACACCTCCCATAACATCCCACGTAAACATCTTTCATTAGTGTGGCACATCACCTGCAATTGATATACACATCCTGGGGCTTTGCCACTAAGCATGGACCATAGTTCACATTGTAGACCACACTCTCTCCCACACAGTTCTGCATGTTATATGCTGATGTAAAATGGCCTATATCTATCTTTGTAATGTCACTCAGGGTAATTTCCAAATCCCGAAAAAGCCCCTGTATTACAACTGCTTTTCCCTCTCCCTGCCCCCAAAGCCTCCAGTGACCACTGGCTCCACCTCAATGTTGTAATTTCTTCCATTGCTTGAGTCACTATATGTCTATAACAGAATACCAGTAAGTCCACTCTAGTCCATTGTTCTTCCCCTAATCCTGAAGAGTCTGGGATGGTGATGTCCACTCCACCTCCAAGTGAGAGGGAGCTTAT
>JAQZBX010010620.1:24486-44117 GCA_029593785.1 Cabassous unicinctus | reverse complement strand
AGGCAAGGCAAAGAACAGAGTTGAAGCAGTCTTTGAGAAGCAGCTTTGATGTTTGGAAGAAGGCCCCAGGAGAAGAGAAGCAAGCCGTTCGCCTGATCGCCTACAGCTGACCTTGTGGAGGAAACAGGAGCTAAGCCCGGAGAGAAACACAGCCCCGGGAAGAGAGGAACCCCAGAAGCCTGAACCCTGGGCAAATGTCGGCAGCTGTCTTACTCCAACACATGACAATGGACTTTGGTGAGGGAAGAAACTTATGGTTTATGGCCTGGTAACTGTGGACTTCTACCCCAAATAAATACCCTTTATAAAGGCCAACCCATTTTTGGTATTTCACATTCGCACCCCTTTGGCTGACTAATACACTGTGTGTTATGGGTTGAATTGTGTCCCCCTAAAATACATGGTCAAGTTCTAATCTCTGGTCCTATGAATGTGACCTTATTTGGAAATAGGGTCTTTGAAGATGTCATTAGTTAAGATGAGACCAAACTGGATCAGGGTGAGCCGTAATCCAATATGACTTATGTCTGTATAAGAAGAGGAGATTGGACACACTGAGAAAGACCACAGGGCAGAAGACCACATGAAGACGGGGGAGGCAGAGTGATACATCGACAAGCCAAGGAACACCAAAAGAGTGCTACCACCAGAAGCCAGGAGAGAGAAATGGAACAGATATTTCCAGACTTGAGAGGAAGAATGGACCTGCAGACACCTTGAGTTTGGACTTCTAGCCTCCAGAACTGTGAGACAATAAATTTCTGTTGTTTTAAATCTTCCAGTTCATGGTACTTTATTAGAGCAGCCCTAGGAAACTAAGGCAGAGTGTATGAGAAGGCCAAATGGTTGCCTGCTTAAGAACATTCTTTGCACACTGGCATTTTAGAAATATAAAACAACATATATGTTATCAAATATAATGTGGTAGGGGTAGGAGATTAAAGAAGGAGATGGCCCCCTAAAGAAACTCTGTGTGTTTTATATGCTTAAATTTTGTGAAGAATCCATGTCTCTATTTCTGTTTTTTGTTTTATTTCTTTTAGCTATGTTAATCTGTTGTTTTTGCAGAACTAATTACTAAAAATATATCTGATAGTGGAAAAGAATGAAAATATTCATATATCAGCCCATGAGCCTATCATGTTATAGTCTGAGAATTTTGCTCTGTTCTAGGAGCAATTTTTACTCCCTAAGTGGAAACATCTCCATTCTGCTTGGATTTGAACTAAAGACTTTCCTATCCCAAGGTAGTTTCTCCTTCACAGGATGTCAAAACAGTTTACTTGGAATAAATGAATCTCTGATTATTCTCACTGATACTAAAACTAGCACAGATATGCATTGAATTTTTAGAAGAATGACGAATCAGCATTCAGTGTCTATCATAGATGCTGCATATTTTAGGCTTTCAAACCCAAGAGTAGGACTGTTTGTCACTGAGAGGGAAAGTCCCACTAATTGTGTGGTATTCCATCGGATTTGGATCAAAGTAAACTGCCTATTATCGTGACTTTTAAAAAGAAGTTAGAGCTTGTTTTCATGCTTCTTTTCCTTGCCTTTTCCTGACCCATAAAAATAAAATTGACAGAACAAAGAAATAAAACTAACTGGATTAAAACTGTGAGTACTTCTTATGAAATAGCCATATTTCTCTTCTCCCTTTTAAGATTTGTATATATTATTCTGTTTTCCCTTTTTGTTCTAACATTTCCTTTTCTGACTTTTGCCTTTAGGAGTATCAATATGTTGACTCTAAATAATAAAATCCTATACTGCAAAGGATTTAATTCTGAAATATTCAATTCTCTTATTAGGTATTCAATTATAATCCCATGAATGCAGTTTCTCTCTTTGTTAACTGACCTAATTGTTCATGACCACCTAATTATTTATTACCACCATCACTACCTCCCAATTTCTCTTATCATTTTCTTTTTAAAAAAAAAATTAAATATTTATTCAACAATCCAAAATTCATAATAATTTTACTTTCTTTGTTTTAATAAAAGCAAACTCATGAGTAAAATTTTGAAAATACTTTGAAATGTATTTTGCTTTCAAATGACAAAATTGTAATGTGAAATTTCTCATGACCCAGTGATGATCTTAATTTTGTTATTTTTTTACAAATCAATTTTATTGATTCATATTAATAAAGCATAAATCCAGCCAAAGAGTACAATCAATGGCATTTATTATAATCACATAGTTGTGTATCCATCACTTCATTTTCAGAGCATTTTCATTATTCCAATAATAATAATAATAAAACAAAAACAAAACAGAACTCATGACCTCTCTATCGCTCTATGCTTCCCCTACAGTACATAGCTGCTATTCTGTTTCCTTCTCTCTAGGTTATTTGTATTTATATTTTATAAAAAGAGTCTTACATGTGCAATATCACCCATATTCATATTTTACATGAAGTTTCCCTATGTTATACAGTCCGATGTTGCATTTTTTTTTGCTTTCCTTCTTGTAATATACATGCCCTTAGACTTTACTTTTCAACCAGTCATACCCATATACTTGCTAGTCACAAACACCATGATGTGCTCTCACCATTTCCATTCAGTTCCAAAGATACAAAAATAACCTTTTTACCAATTCTGCACAGATTAACCCTCAGCTTTGCATTCTCTATCCTTATTGTATCTTCTGGTGACCTATATTCTAATTATTAATTCCATGAGGTTATATAATATATTTAGTTCATAATAGTGCAATCATACAGTATTTGTCCTTTTGTGTCTGGCTGGCTTCACTCAACATAATGCCCTTCAGGTTCATTTATGTTGTCATATGTTTCATGACTTCATTTCTTCTTAAAACTGCATAATATTCCATTGTGTGTATGCACCACTATTGGTTTATCCATTAATCAGGTAATGGACACTTGGGTTGTTTCAAACTTTTGGCAACCGTGAATTACACTAGTATGAATATCGGTGTGCATGTCTATTTGTGTCACTGCTCCCAGTTCTTCTGGGTATATACCTAGCAATGGTATTGCCAGGTCCCATGGCAAGTCTATATTCAACTTCCTTAGGAACTGACAAACAGTCCTCCACAGTGGCTGTACCATTCTACAATCCCACCAACAATGAATAAGCATTACTATCTCTCCACATCCTCTCCAACATTTAACAGTTTTCCTGCTTTTTAATAGTGGCCAGGCTAATTAACAGGTGTGAAATGATATCTCAGTGTAGTTTTGATTGCCATTTTCCTAATCGCTATTGATGTTGAACATTTTTTCATGTGTTTCTTCACCATTTGTATTTCTTCTTTGGACAATTGTCTTTTCAAGTCTTTTGCCCATTTTGTAGTAAGTCTTTGTATTGCTGAGTTGTATGATCTCTTTGTATATCACAGATATTAAACCCTTATTGCATATGTGATTGCCAAATATTTTCTCTCATTGAGTTGGCTGTCTTTTCACCCATTTGACAAAGTCCTTTGAGGTGCAAAAGAGTTTAGTTTTGAGTAGGTTAGGGTTAGGGTTAGGTCCCATTTATCTATTTTTTTCTTTTGATGTGCATGCTTTGGGTATAAGGTTTAAGAAACTACTGTGTACCACAAGATCTTGAAGCTGTCTTCCTATATTTTCTTCTAGGAGTTTTATGGTTGTTGCTTGTATATTTAGATCCTTGATCCATTTGAGTTAATTATTCTATAAGGTGTGAGATAGCGGCTCACTTTCTTTCCTTTGGATATGGCTATCCAGTTTGCCCAGGACCATTTGTTGAATAGACTGTTCTGGCCCAGCTTGGTGGACTTAACAATCTTGTCAAAAATCACTGAAATGTAGATGTGAGAGTATTTCTGAGTTCTCATTTCAGTTCAATGGAAAATCTGTCTGTCTTTATGCCAGTACCATGCCGTTTTTACTACTGTAGTTAAATAGTATGCTTTAAAGTTAGGAAGTGAGAGTCTTCCAACTTTGTTCTTCTTTTTTAAGACATTCTTGGCTATCTGGGGCCCTTTACCCTTCCAAATAAATTTGTTTATTGGATTTTCCATTTCTGCAAAAAGGGCTGTTGGGATTTTTATTGGGATTTCATTGAATCTGTAAATCAGTTTGGGTAGACTTGACATCTTAACGATATTTAGTCTTCCAATCCATGAATACAGAATGTCCTTCCATTTATTTAAGTCTTCGTTGGTTTCTTTCAGCAATGTTTTATAGCTTTCTGAATATAGGTCCTTTATGTCCTTGGTTAAGTTTATTCCTAAATATTTGATTTTTTTATATCTTTATTATAAATGGAATTACTTTTCTTATTTCCTTCTCAGATTGCACATCAATAGTGTAAAGAGATGATGTTTATTTTTGCTTATTAACCTTGTTACCCGCCACTTTGCTGAACTCTTCTATTAATTCTAGTAGCTTTGTTTTGGATTTTTCTGTATTTTCTAGATATAGGATCATATCATCAACAAATAGTGAATGTTTTATTTCTTCCTTTCCTATTTGGGTGCCATTTATTTCTTTATCTAGCCTAATTGCTCTAGCCAGAACTTTTAGCACAATATTGAATAACAATGGTGACAGAGGGCATCTTTGTCTTGTTCCTGATATCAGCAGGAAAGCTTTCAGTATGTCAACATTGAGTACAATGCTAGCTGTAGGTTTTTCAGATATGCACGTTACCATATTGAGAAAACTTCCCTCTATTCCTATCTTTTGGTGTGTTTTTATCAAGAAAGGGTGGTGTATTTTCTCAAATGCTTTTTCTGCATCAATCAAGAGGATCATGTGATTTCTCTTCAATTTATCAATACAGTTTATTACACTAATTGATTTTCCTGTGTTGAACCACCCTTGCATAATTGAGATAAAACTCACTTGATCTTGGTGTATAATTCTTACAATATGCTTTTGGATTTGGTTTGCAAGTATTTTGTTGAGGATTTTTGCCTCTATATTCATCAGAGATATTGGTCTGTAATTTTCTTTTTTTGTTGTATCTTTGCCTGGTTTTGCTACTAGGGTGATGTTGGCTTCATAGAATGAGTTTGGTAGTGTTCTTTCCTGTTCAATTTTTTTGGAAGAGCTTGAACAAGATTGTTATTAAATCTGTTTAAATGATTGGTAAAATTCACTTGTGAAGCCATCTGGTTCCAGGCTTTTTATCTTTGGGAGATTTTTGATGACTGTTTCAATCTCTTCACTTGTGATTGGTTTGTTGAGGTCTTCTATTTCTTCTAGGGTCAGTGTAGGTGGTTCATGTGTTGCTAGGAATTTGTCCATCTCCTCTACATTGTCCGGATTTTTGGCATAGTATCCTCTTATGATCGCTATTATTTCTGTGGGGCCAGTGGTAATGTGCCCTCTTTCATTTCTGATTTTATTTATTTGCATCTTCTATCTTTTTTTCTTTGTCAGTCCAGCTAAGGGGTTGTTGACTTTGTTGATCTTTTGAAAGAACCAACTTTTGGATTTGTTGATTTTTTTCTACTGTTTTTTTGTTCTTGATTTCATACTCTGATCTTTACTATTTCTTTCCTTCAGCTTGGTTTGAAATTAGTTTGCTGTTCTTTTTCTAGTTTCTCCAGGTATGAAGTTAGATCTTTAATTTTAACTCTTTCTTCTTTTTTTATGTAAGCATTGAGGGCTATAAATTTCCCTCTCAGCACTGCCTTTACAATGTTCCATAGGTTTTGACATGTTGTGTTCTCATTTTCATTCATCTCAAGATATTTGCTGAATTCTCTTGCAATTCCTTCTTTTACCTACTGATTATTTAAGGGTGTGTTTTTTAATCTTCATGTATTTATATATTTTCCCTTTTTCCATCCATTATTGATTTCCAGCTTCATTTCATTATAATCAGAGAAAATATTTTGTATAATTTCAGGCTTTGTAAATTTATTGAGGCTTGTCTTGTGACCCAGCATATGATCTATCTTAAAGAAGGATCAATGAGCACTTGAAAAGAATGTATATCCTGTTGTTTTGGGATGCAATGCTCTGTAGATATCTGTTAGGCCTAGTTCATTTATCAAATTATTCAGTTTCTTTGTTTCTTTGTGTATCTTCTGTCCAGATGTTCTATCCAATACTGACAGTGGTGCATTAAAGTCTCCAACTATTATTGCAGAGACATCTCTTTCTTCAGTTTTGCTAGTGTGTGCCTCATATACCTTGGGGAACTCAAGTTAGGTGCATAAATATTTAGTATAGATATTTCTTCTTGGTGAATTGCCCCTTTTATTAATACATAATGACCTTCTTCATCCCTTATAACAGTTTTGCATTTATAATCTATTCTGTCCAATATTAGTATCACTATTCCCTCTCTTTTTTGTTTACTATTTGCATGGAAGATCTTTTTCCAACCTTTTACTTTTAACCTGATTGTATCCTTACATCTGAGGTAAGTCTCATAAATAAAAAAAAAATATGAGATGGCTTATATTTTTTATCCATTCTATCGGTCTACGTCTTTTGATTGGGAATTCAAGCCATTGACATTCAATGTTATTACCATAAAGGCAGTACTTACTTCATCCATTTTGCCCTTTGACTTTCTGTTGTTATATGATACTGTTTTTTGTCTTTTTACCCTTTAATTTACCCTTCCTAATAATCTTCATTCCTACACTCTTCTCCAAGTCTCTCACCCTGTTTTTTCCTTTCAGGCTGCAGCACGCTCTTTAGTATCTTTTGTAATTCTGGTCTTTTGGTAACATATTCTATTGGTTTTTCTTTGTCTCTGAAGCTTTTGAACTCACCCTCATATTTGAAGGAGAGTTTTGCCAGATACAGAATTCTTGGCTGGCAGATTTTTCTTTTTCAGTACCTTAAATACATCATACCACTTTCTTCTCACTTCCATGGTTTCTACTGAGAGGTTGGCATTTAATCCTATTGAGTTTCTTTTGTATGTGGTGCTTTTCTTTTATTTTGTTTCTTTTAGAATCCACTTTCTATCTCTGACATTCGTCATTCTGAATAGAAGGTGTCTCAGGGTAGGTCTATTTTGATTTATTCTGTTTTGGGTTCACTGTCCTTGGATATTGATATTTATGTTTCACTCTCTTGCTTATTTTTTTTTTCACAGCTCTTCTCTGTTTTTTGGTTCAACTTATTCTTAGTCTTTTAAATTGCCCAGCTTAAGCTATCAAAATCAGGCCAGGGACTCACTAATAGGGTGCAGATTTTCTTCCAGGGGTTAGGGTACAAAGAGCCCCCAAAGTAGTTTTTGTCCATGCATATTCCAGACTGGCCAGCAGATGACACTCATCAGTGCACCTTTCCATGGAGTTGTTTCAATCTCTGTTTTCCTGTGTTTCAATCTGGCCAGGGCCAAGATTCAAAACAGGCTTTGCTTATCAAGTTCACTGAAGAAAAGTCCCCTGTCTCCCCTTCCCTTCTCCCTTGTAACACCTGACAGGGAGGAAGATGTCTGTTCCCCACTCAGTTAGCTGCAGTGAGCCAGGGGTTTTACCCTACTGGGGTGTGGGAGAGGAGCCTTTCCTACCCAAGATAGGGTTTGGTAACTCATGTTTATTGTTTCAGGTTCTTTGTCTCTCTGTCCCTTATCCTACTGGGAGTGTGTGGCACTGTCCTGGTCTGCTGACCCCCAAAGCAGATCCCTTGGAAAGCATGTGGTTCTTTCTCTATTGTTTTTGTGAGAGAGTTGGGCCCTGCCTCCTTATTCTGATGCCAACTTTCCACAATTCCCATTTATCTTTTATATATCTCTTCCCTTACATAACTTCATCGTGTTCAGACCTTGAGTTTTGAGCCTCTTACATCAATCTAACAATCTGATTTACTTTGCACTGAAGAACAGATATATATCCATGTCCTTTTCAATTCTCTGTGTTTCTGACTTTATATACACAGGTAAATAACATCTCTACAGTTAAATTTTTGTTAAAAATAACATCTTTAAAATATCACTAGGAAATTTTTCATCTCCAACCTGATATATAACAAATTAGATATCAGGAAAGGGTACGTTTCTTCAGAAGCAGTGGTTCTATTGAATGATGAACTAGAAAAGGAGGTGGAGGAAATGCCAATAAATTCAGTCAGTCCCATAATAGAGGAAACAATTGTTACGAGGATTCAAATGAAACTAAGTGCCAAGAAGTCAGTTCCAAGATGGAGAATCAAGAAAAGTTTCCTGAAATAGTTGTGTTTTGGTTTGGTCTTTGAATGTACAGGGTTCAAGTGTAGGGCATTGAGTGGCTGTTGGTTGGGTCCAGAGATCAACAGGTGCAAAGATCAAACAGGACGAGTTAAGTGTAGAGGTGAGGCTGGTTTAGAAGGTCCAAACTATTAGTAAATCTTGGATGCTATGATCTTCTAGTGCCTTTTTGAGATAGCAGGCATCTCCTGCCTTATTTAAGAATAAAAATTGAATTAAATTGCATGGCCTGGGAAACTTATCATTGCCTTGTTTCCCTCCCTCTCTCTCTCTTTCTCTCTCCTTCCTTCCTTCCTTCCTTTCTTTCTTCCTTCCTTCCTTCCTTCCTTCCTTCCTTCCTCCCTCCCTCCCTCCCTCCCTTCTTCCTTCCAACTTTCCCATCTATTCTGTTTTGTAAAATATTTGTAGAATACCATTAATTGTTCTAACCTGGATAAATATTATTGTGTAATACTATTCATTAACTTATTATATTTATTGAGATTTTAATGTGTTTCTGGTACAACTTACAAGTGTGATAGATGGAGAAATACCTGAAAAATAATAAGTTTAAGAATTTAAATATTTATTCTTTATGAGATAAAATAATGGTACCATGCTGCTTCTATGACAAACACATAATTTGTTGTCACTGAAAAATTTCTGTAGATAAAGTTGAAAACATAATTCTTGCTATTTGATGTACCTGTTTCATATTTCCCAAACAAACCTGGAAAATTTTAGACAAATTGTTTCATCTTTATTTTTTCTTTATCAAAAAATATTTGATATTTTATTCTTGGGTAAAAATGAGATAAAAGGAAAATTAGAATAAAGAAATTCAAATAATGAGCCACAAAAGGAGAAGATAAATATATATGTGAATTATATCTTATCATAAATGGTATAAAAATCCTAAATTTATATTATTAAACATATTTTAGAGTACTAAATATTAAATTAACTTAGTTGAATAGAAAGGCAATTATATATGCTTCCCAAAATTAGTCAATGATGTCTTACTTTTCTCAAGATATTTTTATTCTTTCACTAGAAAACACTTAGGCATTTCTTATGCAAATATGTAAAGATAATACCTTGGTAAATTGGAAAAGTGTTTAACATTCCAACTGAGAAAATATTAATAATGCTGTACTTGTAACACACAGCTGACTATTGGTTCTAGCACCATGTAAATGAAATGGAAGCACTTAATTGTTTTTGTTTTCTAAGTGAATTGCTTTCTAAAGTTAGGAAGACTGATGTCAATGTCAGCACTATCACTTTCTATTAGTTACAAATTGTTGGATTCCTGACTCTACTATTTGCTACCTGAAATAATTGTAGATAAAATACCTATTTTTTATGATTCTGTGAGGATTATAAAAGTTAATGTATATTCAGCAGGATGGTAAGTGAAATTAAAATGGATTTATTCTTTACTTCCACCATCATCATCTGCATCTCTAGAACTCTGCCACATTTGGCTTGGAAGAAGGGCAGGATTGAACCAGGACAGTGAGAAAGGAAGAGAAGTGTTATAGGTAATCAGAGAACCAATGTCTCCACTTCCCCTCATCATATAAAATCCTCTGATGGGGGAAAGAGAGGGGAAGAAATGATGTTAGACTGCTTATCTTGTCTCAACACTTTTTGGCCTTGCAAGTGAGGAGTAGAGATACACCCCTTTAAATTAAAAGCTCTGAGAATAGATTGTACTTTTGCTTGATATCAGTTTCAAACTCTTAAAATGAGTTGCCTTCCCAATGTATCCTCTGCTGTATTAGACTAGAGTTAACTCTGTGATATATTAGAAAGGAGATCATGTGCTGTCAGAGAAGGACAGAAAACAGCAAAACCTTTCTATGTTCCTGGAGTGGTAAGGATGTGATGGTGAGAGAGGATAGACTTCAGGGCTCTTGCATTCCTGGTCAGAGGACAAAACTGTGAATGTCAACATGGACCATACAAATCAGACCATGAAAAGATACCACAAAGCTCCACATCTTACTCAGTCCTGAAATATGAAAATTATCTTTAAAACTATATCCAGCTCAAGAAGAAATAATCTCCAAATTTGTGATCTTTTATTTAAACATCTAATCTTACAGCTTTAATAAGTCTCCTCTTCTTTGGTTTTTGGTGGATATGGGGAAAATCCACTCATTTTGTGTTAGTTTTTTTTTGTAAGGATAGGAAGAATATATTATTCATCTTTTCTGAGGGAAGTAGTTCCATTTTTTGCAATTCTCAAACTTTAAATATATCTTATATCTAATCTGAAACTCCTATAAGTTTTTCCCTCCTAAGTATGGTTCTAAATTTGTGATACATAAGCTAGAGTCAATTTCTATAATGCACATAATAAAATTGACAACATTTGGAATCAGCTCATCATTCCTAACTCCTATTGGATTTTGGAAAATGTTTCACTTAAAAAAAGAAAATGAACAACTACAACAACAAGAACTCAGGACCATATTGCCAACCCATTTGCTATTGTGTTCCATGATTATATGGACATCTTTTTCTGTTTTGCTCATGCAATAACCATGTCCTCAATCAGAATTTTTAATAGTTAAAAAAACAAAACATCTAGTGGTAAAAAAAGAGAGTGTTAGCAAGGAGAGAAAAAGATTTCAGTGTATTTGTTTATAGAATAAAACTAAATATAACAGATTAGGACCTCCAAATTATATCCCAAATTTTTAAAAGACACAGAAAATATTTGGCATGAATTAAAGCATAAATATCTCAAAATTCATAGAATTGATAGAAGATTATTAAAGCACCAGATAGGATAGAATATCTAGAATTAGATTGTTCACATTGATACAATAAATGATGATATGCTATAGCTTTCTGGAGTCTTCCTTTAAATATCATATTTTTTTATTATTATGTGAGTATTTACACAAACTTCTATGTACAGACATACTTCGGAGATATTGTGGGTTCACTTCCAGACCACCGTGATAAAGCAAATATCTCAGCAAAGTGATTCGCATGAAGGTTTTGGTTTCCAAGTGCATATAAAAAGTTAGGTTTATACTATACTGTAGTTTAATAAGTGTGTAATAGCATTATGTCCAAAAAACAATTGGCTTCTCCTCTTTTAGCTACGAAAGTCTTTGATGGTATCTTCTTCCAATGGAAGACTGTTTCCTCTACATTGGAAATCTGTTGTTTGGTGTAACCATCTTCATCAATTATCTTAGTTAGATCTTCTGGATAACTTGCTGCAGCTTATACATCAGCACTTGCTGCCTCACCTTGCACTCTTATTTTATGTTGATGGCTTCTTTCTTTAAAACTTCAGGAACAAACCTCTACTAGCTTCAAACTTTTCTTTAGCAATTTCCTTATCTCTTTCACCCTTCATATAATTGAAGAGATAAGGCTTTAGCCTTAGGAAATGTTGTGGCTGGTTTGATCTTCTATCCAGACCACTAAAAGTTTTTGCATATCAGCAACAGACTGTCCCCAGTTCTTATCATTTGTGTGTTCAATGGAGCCACACTTTTATTTTCCTGTAAGAACTTTTCCTTTGCATTTACAACTTGGCTAACAGTTTGGCACAAAAAGCCTAGCTTTCAGCCTATTTCAGCTCTTGACATGCTTTTGTCACTAAGCATGATCATTTCTGGCTTTTGATTTAAAATGAGAGATGTGCGACTCTTCCTTTCATTTGAATACTGAGAAACCATGGTAGGGGAATAAATTTACCTAATTTTAATATTGTTGTGCCTGAGGGAATAGGAAAGCCTGTGGAGAGGGAGAGAGCTAGGGGAATGACGGGTCAGTGGAGCAGTCAGAACGCTTAAGTAAGCTATCTTATATGGGTGTGATTCATGGCACCCCAAAATGATTATAATAACAACATCAAAGATCACAGAACCCAGATCACCATAAGAAATATAATAGTAATGAACACATTTGAAATATTGTGACAATTACAAAAATGTGGCACAGAGACACAAAGAGAGCACATGATGATGCAAAAATGGCATCAATACACTTGCTCAATGCAGGGTAGCCACAAAATCTTTAATTTGTGGGGGAAAAAAAAGCAATATCTGTGAAGCACAATAATGTGAAGTGCAATAAAATTAGGTATGCCTGTATATCTTATAGATTGCCACTCCAAAATACTTTACATTGCCATACTGTATTAGCCCTAAGTGAATTAAATAGTCTAAAGAGGGGACACTACTGAATTAAAGAACACATATCCTGAGGGTTAAACGACAAAAAAAGGACTACATTTTTAAAATATATAAATATTTGCTGCTTACAAAATTGCATTTCATATATAAAGATAGAGAGAGGTTGAAAGTGAAAAAGTTGAAAAATATATAGCATGCAAAACTAATCAAAAGAAAACTGTTATATTAAATAGTTACATTAAAATCAAACAGTTTCAATTTGAGGCAAGAAGCAATACTGGAGGTAAAGAGGAACATTTCATAACTGTAAAAGGATCAGTCCTGCAAAAGCTAGACATCTAAAAGTCCAAATATGTAGCAGAGCTTCTAAATAAACAATTAGAACAATTGATTGAACTAAAAGGAGAAATTGACAAAGCCATAGTGATAGTATGAGATTATAGCACACTTATTTTAGTAGCTAATAGAACAGGCATATAAAAAAATCACTACAGATATAGAATATTTAAACTCTGTAATATACATGGAACACAGAACCCAAAACCTGAAGAATATTATATTTTTTTAAATATCAAAATTGACCATATTCTGGGACATGAAACATATCTCATAAATTGTAAAGGATTAAAAACATTAACAAAATGTTTTTACCACACTGGTATTAAATTAAAAGATAACTAGAAAATCTCCCAAATGTTTGCAAATCAAACTACTTATTCCTAAATGTACTATTCTTAGGAAATGCATATTGTATTAGGCAGGGTTTCCTAGGGAAACAGAATCAACAGGAGATATCTGTAAATAGTGTGAGATTTTAAAAGAGTCTCTCACATGACTGTGGGGATGGATGCATAAGTCCAGGTTCCGCAGGCAGGGTACAAACCAGGGGCTCTGATGAAAGTTCAGTGAAGGTCCTTGATTAGTTTCCAGGAGATGTTGGCTGTCCAAAGATGAGCTGGGAAGTTCTGAATGCTGAAATCACCTCTCCTTTTAAGGCATTCAACTGATCAGGTAAAGCATCACTCACTGCTGATGGCAATCTCCCTGGTTGATGCAGATGGAATCAGTTATCTATACAGTAAAATCACTGATGACTAAAGCTTGTAAATGTCCTTGTATTATAATTAGCCCAGTGCTTGCTTGACCAAACAACTATGCATAATTACTTGGCCAAGTTGACACATTAGCCTAACCATCACACATATTAAAGTGTTTAAGAGTAAACAACAATAATGTACATAATTTGATCTCAAATGATTCAGAAAAAACATGTTTCTGTGTTTTTGGGTGGGAGTGGGTGAGAGAATGAGAGAGCAAAAATGATAAAGCAAACAAAGGGGAGAAATATTAATATTAGGTAGTAAAGGATCAATGTTTGTTCTTTGTATTATCCTTATTCTTGTTCAGTAAGTTTAAATTTATTTACAGTTTTAAAAGTTAAAAATTTAAACAAAAAAACTGGAAATTAAGTTCCAGGATATGTGCACTAAAGGAAATAATAAAGAGAATTCTTGAAGCAGAAGAAAATTATCCCGGATAAAGTCACAGAAGAAAATTACACCAGATGAAACTATAGCAATGCAGTATGGAATGATAAGAAACAGAAAGATTAAATGTATGGGTAAATATAAATGACTATTAATTGTATTCAATGAATAACATTTTCCAGAAGCTTTTAAAATACATGTAGAATTAAAACACATGGCAATATTAACATAAAAGGTGAGAGGGTAAAGGTAGGTAACACTTTCTAAGGTCCTTTCATTGTGTGTGTGAAGTTACTTACTTATATAGAATAGAAGATTTTATTTATACAGAAGTTATTTCCCTCAAAATGACATTTTCATTCATGGCATGATATTCATCCTTGTTAAGAAGGAATATTGTAATCTATTGTTACCACTAATAGAAGAGTAAAATAACATATAAATAACAAGCAATTAGAAGAGGGAAATGAAATGATAAAACTACTTGCTTAATCTGAAAGAAGGCAAAAAAAAGATATAAAAAACAGACGTTTTAAATATAAAACTAATATAAAGATGGTAGATGCAAAACCCCTAATATCATTAATTATGCTATATAGAGATAATAATGTTATTTTTTTCTTTAACCTCTTAATACGGTGGATCCTATTAATAGATTTTTCTAATATTGGAACATCCTTGCATTCATGGCACAAACCTCACTTGGTAAAAGTGCATTCCTTTTTTACTTTGGCATTAGAGTCTTTTCATTAATACTTTAAGATTTTTCTCAATATGTGTTTCCAAAAGTGTTTTTATTTTGCCTGCCTTTTTTGAATGATATTTCTGCTGGGTATAAAATTCTAAACTGCCACTTTTTTCTTTCAGCTTATTATGATTTCAACCCATAGTAGTTTTATATAACTACATAAGAATTTTAGCAATTAAACTTAGGCACAGAATTTAGAACAAAACTGTCTCAGTGTATCCTTAGTCTCCATTTTTCTTGAAACACTTTCACACCTTTTCTGAATTTTATTTGCCTAGGTTAGTTTTAGATCCAAGTATGAGAATTTTGCATGATGACCTTAGGGAAAGGAAGATGGCAAACGATACTTGAGATGGTCTCTATCTGTTGTTTAGACTTCATGCTGTACAGTTGTTTAAAAAAGACACATTTACTAGTTTTTAATGAAGTCTAAATGTTGCGTCTATACCATGAGTGACTTTTGTAAAGCTTTCCAAACTTTACCTAGGGACTTCTGTGGTTAAAGATTTTGAAATAGTTTATAATTTGTATCATGACAGCAATAAGTACTAACCAATATCACTTGAAGCCGATGCAAGAAGGACAACAAATACTTTCTGCCACATAGCAAAAAGGTCAATTTTATATACCAAAGCAGCATTACCATAGCTGTCAAAGATAAACATTGGCTCCATCTGCTTCCTTGTTTTTCATATTTCATTATGTGGTATCAGCACAGGGCTTTTTGATTTGTTTTATTAAAAGGAATTCATTGTATTATTGCTATACTATAATTACTCATAACGAATTCTTCTTCTCTTGTGGAAATTGATCCAGATGTTTCGCAAGAAAGTAGCCAAATTCTCATAATACCAATGCTCAATATATTTTATTTCCTTTCCTATTTTCCTATTCATGCTATTAATTGTCATCTTAAAAGCTCCTTATTTACTTGATTGATTGTTTTTCCACATTGAACATCCTATAGGATTGTTGTAAAGATTAGAGGAGATAATGCAAATAAAGTTCTTGGCAGAATGCCTCCAAGATATTAAATGACCAGACAATGAGAGCTACTATTACTAAAGAGCAGATACAGCTCAACCACCTTTCCTACTACATTGCAGGATGAATCCTCTGTTCCAGATACAAAAGCTTTCTCAATTTCTTACAAAATTATTATATCCATTTTTTTCTTCTCACCTTTTCTTAATGCTTTTTATGCAGCATGGAGCATCAGTTTGCCTATTTAAATTACATCACCATTTAGATTTCATCAAGACTCAGTCTGGAGTGATATGAATCAATGTGAAGTATATAAGCTTTGGAGCTAAATTGACTTATGTACAAATCTTCCCTTTTCTACTTATTAGTCACCATAGGCTAGTTTATGTAAAAATTTCAGAGCCTAAACCAATATATCATCATGTCTTGCTTATATTATAAGTTCATTTCAGGCAAGCAGGGACCACTGCTCATTGGAGTCATTTAGGAATCCAGGCTGATGAAAAATTGAACACTGGCTCTCAAAGTTTCCTCCTGAAAGTGGCTCATTTTTACATCTGCTTGCATTTCATAGGACTAACTTCAAGATGATGAAAAAGAGCAATCCTCTCATGGCAGATGGAAGGGTGATAGAAATACTTGATGCCTTGATTTAATGATTACCATACAATGTAACTTGAAAAATTTACTTAATCTCTTTTTAACTCAGTTTTCTTGTTTACAAAATAAAAAGTGTCACCTTCATGTCAAAGTTGTTTCAAAGACCAGAGTTATTAATATATATTAATATGTATGTGCAATCATTAACTTCCTTCTCTCACTCTAGGCTCCATCCATTAAACTCTCCCAACTATTTTATTGACATTCCTCTCCTTTGAACACGTATGTTGGAGATTGAATCATGTCACCCACAAAAGGCATATTCAGGTCCCCACCCCTGGACCTGTGGGTGTGAATCTATTTGCAAATAGGACTTTTGAAAATGTTATTAGTGAAGATGTGCCCAAACTGAATGGGTTATGGCTGAAGTCTTTATAAGCAAAGGAAATTGGCTAAAGAAGGAGCAGCCACAGGCAGCAGTCAGAAGCTGGAGGTCAATGGAAGAAAAAGGAGAAGACACCAATATGTGTATTGCCAAGTGACAGAAAAGCCAAGGAACTCCAAAGACTGTCAGCTAACCAGAAGATACCAACCCAAGGAAAGAAGCAAGCCTTCTATCCTTTGAAACCATGAACCAAAAAGTCCTGATTTGAAGACAACACATTGTATGGTAATTTTTTTTTCTGCAGCTGGAAAACTACCACATCTTATAACACTTTTCTGTGTTGCTCATTGATAGCGAGGTATATGCTGCATTGCAGTGCTAACTGGTTCAATGGCAAGTGTTGTTAATGAGATTTTAAGCACCTGAGAGAAGCCTTTCATGCTATGTGCTGATTTGTACTCCCCACGTAATACTTCCGAAACAATATGAGGGTGGTGGAACTAGAACTGAATGAGGCACTAGAACTGTGTGAACCTATCATTATCTGCATGTCCTTGAATGATCATCAAACTTTCTGAGTCTTTCCTAAACTATAAAATGGGTGAATATAATCTATATTGTTTGCCTCACAAGGTTGAAATAAAGCATATAGGTCTTTCTGTAAACTTTACAACAATGTAAATGTGAAAGATTGTGTAAAAGGTTTTATATGTGTATATATATTTTACATATACATAATTGTATAAAAGTCTTTATATTTTTACATTCTTGTGAATGTGTATATGTATATATGTATAAATATATATGATATGCATAAGCACATTCATTGAACTTTAACAAATATAATTGAACTAGAAAAAACCTAAAAGGACTATCTTGGCTAAAAATTTAAAGCATTTAAGGCTGTCTAAAATGATTAAGAAGAAAAGGGGAATTGTTAAAACTTTAGGAATTATTAACCTCCACAGGGCAATTTGAGAGGAACCAGGGTTAGAAATGTCATACTGAGAGGATATTTTATAATAATGTCTTCAGTTCCACTGACTTTATTGTATGATTCATTTTTTGACTAAACCACAGGTTTTAGATGTTTTATTATTGCTAATATTTGTTATACAATCAATAATGTATTATCTAAAAGTTATTCCTGTTTTATTCAGCATTATTTTTAGAGATTTGCTGAATCTTAAAATATTTTATTTCTTTCTTGTTTTATTTCAAAAAATTGATTTGAGGCAGTAATCTTTTAATACAATGAAATAGAATGGGCTGAATTTGTGATTAATAAATCTCCTGGGAACTTGTTTTGAAATAAAAACAACTCAATATACGGAAGAATTGATTTAATAGTGAGCAATGGGTGAGAACCAGAATGAATTTCTTACCCACGATAATTATTTTACAAATACATTGCTCAAGAACACAGTATTTGAATACAGTTATATACTCATTCACATTGGGATACCTAAAATTCTTATGTATCCAAGATTTAAATTATTAGTTCTAGACACTTTCTACATGGTGGTCTCAATTATTTGTAGAAGGAAAAAAATATAGCATAATAAAGAAATTTGATCAGCTGAAGATATTTTCATTGACCAGTGATCAAGCTAAGTTTAGCTTCCCAGCTCAAACCCCAGGAACTTCTTAATATGCAGTATTAATTTTTCTGTTTCATTCTAGCCTAATAAATAATAATATTGGTTCTAATGATAACTGTTCTATGGAATGGTTTAAAAGTGTTTAATCTAGATAGATGTCCTCTAGATTCTTTTAACTATGGAAATTTCAAGATACATACTCGTCCCTCTGGTATTTGTCTTCAAGTTATTCATCCTGCCAGTTTCAATGGCATCCTCAATTTCCTCTTCCTCTACTACTGACCATGATGTAAGATCTCAGCTCTGGAACAAAATATACTGCAGTTTTCTCTTTCATCTCTGCTAGCACTCCTTCTATTTGAGCAATATCTCCCTCAACAGGAGCCCCTTTTATTATTGAAGACTGTGCAAGTGATCTTAAGAAATAAATAGCTGCAGTTAATCTATGCCATAAGAAAAAAACTTTCTATCCTTGTGATAGCAGGGCAGCCACTTGCCATTTAATTAATTGTAAAGAAAAA
Organism: Cabassous unicinctus; assembly: GCA_029593785.1. NCBI lineage: Eukaryota > Metazoa > Chordata > Mammalia > Cingulata > Chlamyphoridae > Cabassous > Cabassous unicinctus. Next base: position 25,481 of record JAQZBX010010620.1, on the reverse strand, counting down.
TAGGCAGGAAATTATGTCTTTTCAGTGGCCAAGATAATATCTTCCTTTAGTTATAGAAGGATAAAGAAAAAAATGGATATTGGTCATACTTGGAGGTGTCTCCTAGAAACATCTATATGATGTTTAAAACTTTGTTAAGAAATATGTACCCTCTTTGAAACAACAATCTTACATCTCATTAATAAGATAACTATCATTATGAAGTCAAGTCTTCTACGTAAAGAGATGGAATGTACCATTAGAATGTCAAAACCATCTAGATTTTTCTAGCTTGCAAATAAATCTGCAGCTCCTTGAGTAGACCTAGCAGGCTGCAACAGAGAGGAGTTTTCACGAATCCGATGCCTATACATCATTAAATCAGGAACTATTTGTTCCAAGACAGCCCCATCTCTTTTCCTAAGACTAATACCCTTGTACTTGGGAATATTGAAGGGAAAGGAGCATGTTCAGCTCAGGGTCACTGGTGTCAACATGAGGAAAAGGGAAGGAAGCAACACATCATTTCCACACATGGAATATTAACAATGAATGTGTCATTAGTGAGAATAAAACGAGGTCTTTCACTTCTGACTACTGAAAACAACACATTGGTAACAAAGATCTCCTTGGCCATTTCCTATTGACTTCATATCACGGAAGATGTGCATTTGCTCTTACACTTCTCTTTTCTCCTTTCTCCCATTCTCCCAATACAGTTGATTAAAACAATAATCACTGTATATATTACAACTGATAGACAAGAAGTGTCTGTGATGGTATTTCTTTCCTGTGTAACTTTCAATTTCTCCTGTATTAATAATTGCCCAATGTTTTCATCTGCTATATCCAATTTATTCCACAGTCATATAATTTTCCACATGGGCAAACTATGTGGAATCTACTCATTCAATTTGTTTCAGTGAGACATGCCTTTTGTAACATTTTCTATTCATGATCCAATCAGGACCCTTTTCTTTCTAGGTAGCTGTTTTATTAGGCATTCACTTTACTTT
>JAQZBX010010620.1:0-24386 GCA_029593785.1 Cabassous unicinctus | reverse complement strand
TTTTATATGCCTTTTGTCTCTCTTGAAATTATAAAGATCTTCATTTTATCCTATATATCTTGAAGTTTTGCCAAAATATATATTGAAAATTTTCATTTGTGTATTCCCATTAGGTAATTTCAATCTGGAAACATAGACCTCACATTTTTATATTTTGCCAATAAAAGATGGCTATGAGGGAAAAAAATGCAATGAAAACTATGGCTAGGAACTCATGCCAAACCAAAGGAAAGGCTGAAATCTTTAGTGCTTTTGCTAAACTCCTATCCTTAAGTAGCGTTTTTTAATGTTTTTCCAGGACCTATCATCCCAATTCATCCCTTTCTTTTCCCTATCTTTCCCCACCCCCCACCCCCCCCAAAATAAAAGGGAAACATAATTTTGACCAGTACCATTTGGGAAGAAAGGGAGCTGGACTGAGGGGATGGGAAGAGATACCTGCTATACTAGCAGGGAGGAAGCACAAAATAGCAGACGAACACATAGTTGGTTCTTTCTGGTTTTAACAAATACAAAGAAGGAACAATATCAGCTGGCAGTTGTGTTTTAAACAGTAGGTGTGCACCTTTACTTCATGAACTAATACGACCAGCAACTTTGCACATTTAAGGATCCTTGCTACCACTTTCCGTTTTAATGTCACTTCGATGGACATCACAAACATAGTACTGCTTCAGCATTTCTCTGGCATCAGAGGAGTGGCCTACATCTTCAAAGCTTCCACTTGCATCTGTACCAGTTTGTTCCAGCAGAACTCCCTCTCCACTGGGATGGAGCTGGAGACATCGTAGACTCGACCACAGATGACCAGCCATAATTCCTTCAAAGAGTTGCACTTCGCCACCTCTTCCAACGGGTAATAGGTGATGGAGGTCTCGATCTCCAGCCAACATCGCTGCCGCTAGCTTCCACAATCGCCATTGGGACTGGAATACCTACCCTCTTCCCAGCTGGCTGGGTGTCAGCTGCAAACTTCTTTGAGGCAGAGCTCACCCTTAGCCCTCCCGGGTTCCATAAACAGCTCAATCACTTTTTACAATTTGACAATTTACAGATGAATAAATTAAGACTCAGAGAAATACAGAAACTATAGAGTTAGCAAGTAATAAAACTAGAACTAAACAAATTCTGTCTGAATCAAAGCCTATTTTCTCTCTACAATTCTATACTGACCTTTTTATTAATAAATCGGTGATGATGGTGCCATGCCTTATTGCCTTTGTAAAAGTGCTTCTTCGTAAGAAAATTAAAACTGTAAGAAACAAACTCTCTCTTCTTTTCAAAACACAGGAGTAATCAAAAAGCAGATGTAAGATTTTGATATGCCAATAATTGTATTAAATGAAATTTTTGACAGGTGTTTTTTAAAAAAGATTCATTTATTTATCTTTTATTTATCCCCTCTGTCCCCCCAGATGGTTCTCTCATCTGTCTGCTTGCCTTCTCCAGGAGGCACCAGAACAGAACCCAGGACCTCTCACATGGGAGGCGAGTGATGGTCTGACCCACACCCACTCCACGGAGGCTGTAGAGTCTGCCGGTTTGTGGCATCTGCTGGTGTAGGCATTTAGCTCCTTGCTGTGGGTGCCAGCATCTGCTCACATTCTTTAGGAGGCACCAGGACCCAAACCTAGGACCTCCAATTTGGTAGGCAGGTACCCAACTGGTTGAGCCACATCCTCTACCCAGATATTTTTGATTAACCAAGCAAAGGATTTCCTGTTTCCACTGAAAGAGAAGAGGAATTGGGAAATATTTGAATAAGGTTAAGGAAAAGCAAAAAATAACAAGTATGTGATGGAGCATTTGAAGAAACATAAGTGAAAAGAAACTGCATAATTTTATCTTTATTTAAATGCTAGAAATATGATGAGTGAGAGAAAGAGAGAGATTTTGAGTAAATGCTGCCCATGCAGGTAAGAAATAAATGCAAAGAAAAACCTCTCACCAAAGACTAGGAGATGGGAGGGGTAGACTACCTGTAGTACAGTCTAGAATGAAGTAATGAGTGATATCGAAATAAATCAGAATGAAAACCCTTGCCTCTTTGGTCACAGGGATACCCAGGGAAATTAATCTTGATTAAGAATAGAAACAAAAGTAAGTGGAGCCTGGAGCACAAATCTTGATTAAAAGGTACTGTATGGGGTCTGGGGGTACATGGGGTTGCTAGAAAAGAAGCTGAGTCAACAGGGAAAATACAAATGATCCTATATTCAAGACTAAAGGAGAGAACTGATCAGCTAGGTATAATTCTTTCCCTGATTAAAACTAGGTTTCTTTGGTGTAGCAGTTTGGCATTGTTTATTAATTCCAAAAATAGATATTAGATTATGTTTGTAAACTGGTTTGTACCTGGGCATTATTAAATTATGATTAAGGCTTTGATTGGGCTCAAGGGGGCAGAGACTCACAGAGAAAACTAGATGGCAGAAAAAAGAGTTGGCTTTTTAGTGTTGGAGCCCTGGGAAGTAAGCACACAGAGGAGCAGAGCAGCTGAGCCGGGAGAGAATTGAGCCCAGGAGAGAGAGACAGAGCTGGTTGCCTGATAGTCTCCAGGAGGCCTGGTGGAGACAGCAGGGCAGCTGAGCCCGGAAAGAAACAAGTTCTGGGAAGAGAGGAACCCAGGAAGCCTGAACTCTTGGCAGACGTCGGCAGCCACCTTGCTCCAACATGTGGCAACAGACTTTGGTGAGGGAAGTAACATGCTTTATGGCCTGGTAACTGTAAGCTTCTACCCCAAATAAATACTCTTTATAAAAGCCAATGGATTTTGGTATTTTGCATCAACACCCCTTTGGCTGACTAATACCTTGGGGGGAAGTGATGCTTGGTTTCCAGTGTCATTCTTGATTTTGCCTATTATATAGCAAAACCATATTCCTCCGTACAGGTAATCATTATCACTCAAGAATTCCAGGAAATAAAGAAGTTTCACCCTAATTGTCTGTCCAAACATATGGTTAACTATGGAGAAAGAACTCCAGAGAAGATTAAAATACTCATCCAAAGACAGAGTAGCAGAAATTTACCAGCTTATTTGAATATGTTTCTATTTTTAGCTTCTTAAAGTAATGAATATCATAATTTACTATTGTTTAATTATAAGTGCATTGTGTTTACATTAAAATATCCCTTTCTATGTTTAAATAGTGGCTTTCATTCTGGGGAATTTTTTTTATTATATGGGAAATTTTTATTTACTCTATACATATCCTTCATGATTTTTTAGGCTTCAACATCTTCCCTGAGATTTTGTATTTCTCTATTGCAGTCTAAATTTTAATGATTTGTTTCTTATGAAAACACCAGCATCCTCTTGATTATCATTGGATTTACCCTCAATCTTTAGTGATTTTGTAAGACTGGCAGAATAAAACCAGGTTGAGAAACACAACGTTATCTAGAGCAAGTAGTAACTTTTAAATCCCGTGACTCTTCAGGGAAAGGACCATAATTTTGTTGTCCTTTGTGGTTGCAAAATATATTGCTCTAATATCTTCAGAAAAAGAAAATCATTCTCACATTCTTTTCCAAAGTCATTACTACTACCTTACACCCCAGAATTTAAAAAAATGGGAATAATTTTTCAAAGCATAATAACACATTTTATCCACAATGAATTTAGCCTGCCACAAATTTTGTCAAATTACGCAGCCTCAGGAATTCTTCCTATACTATCATGATGTTTTTATTTTGGAAGAGACCTTTTCTGTTCATGAATTTCTGCCACCTTTTACAGATGAGTAAACTAAGACCCAGAATTTGATTCATTTACTTCTCTCTATTTTTTCTTGTCTATACAATAGTTTACATTCATGACAATGCATTCAAATGAACACCATGGTGACACAATTTTTAAAACAACATCAGCTGTAAAATGTTAGTCACAGCATTTTTGAATTTTAAACACATGATTTTTTGCATATTTACTCCCTCAAAGCGTTATCATTGATTGGTCAGAATTGCCCCCAATAGAGTCACATTACCTTTCCTATAATATATTGCTCATTGACTTTTCTTTTTCTTTTATCACAGATTCCCACAGGTTGCATAATATGAGGTGGAGTTTCTATATTTCCCATGATCTCCTCTGGTACCACTTTTTGGAGAGGACATCCTTTGAAACAAGTTCACTAGTCATTTGCCCTATGTCTGTTTGTAGCAGTGGAAATAGATTTCCTTCCAGAAACTTAAATCTTTCAGCCCTTCTTTCATGCATAATTTCTAATTTAGATATAGAATTTAAAATGGTGAATATTTTATCCTTTATTTCTGAACTGTTACCAGAAGATAGAAAGGGAGTAGAGAGTAGTAAGCTGATGCTCAATCTTGGCAGAATCTATGATATTGTGGATGGGGGTGGTTTGGCAGTGGATGGTGGTGATGTGGTACAGTGATTTAAATGGGGTCAATGGTGCTGGAGTGAGAGTGTGAGTGGGGTGGGTGGTTGGGTTGAGCCATCTATAGAGCTGGAGGGAGGGCTGGAAGAAGAAACAGGATAACCCTGGGGAAATAGAGAACTGAGGTTGAAATTCAATTGTGAATGCTCTTTTGGCAACCATGGCAGGGGAAGGTCAGCAGAGCAGTTTGTTAGTGGGGGTGGGGGCGGAGATGTATGGGGAAGGGTGCACCTGGGTTATGCCTTTATGGAATATGAATGTGTTCATGTGGTCATAGAGTGTTATCTCTGTGGGTGAAGACCCACACAAAAATCATCCTGGGGAGTCCTGCTATATCCTCTAGTAGAATATCAAAAATCTCTAGAGTATGTAGGCAGTACCTAATAAAAGAAAACACATCAATACACCAAGTCTTCTATATTAATGCATGTACTTATGAACTTTATTCTTGTAAATTGAAACTTAGCCTAATAATATCTATTGCTTAACAGTTACCTCCTGAAAAGCTCCTTGTTACTCAAATGTGGCCTCTCTCTAAGCCATGCTTATTAAATAAACTTACTACTTTCCCCTGGGACATGGGACATGACTCCCAGGGATGAGCCTCCCTGGCAACAAGGGATTATTATCAAGTGCCACCTAGTGATGCATTTGGAAAAAGACCTTGACCAAAAGGAGAAACATTATCTACAAAAGAGTTTTTATGCCTAAGAGATTTCAAAGTGAGTTGAGAGGTCATTCCAGTGGTTAAGTTTATGCATGTCTTAGGGGGATCTCACTAACTGTCATGGTAAATAAAGCCTCAAACAAGGGTGATCCTGAAAGCTCTAGAGACATCTGGACATTCTAGGTTAAGCACACAACTCTGTGAAATCAGCACCCCACTGGTGGGCCTTACCTTGGAATAAATGATAACCTATTGCCCCAATGTAGCAGACTTAGACTCATTTATAATTTCCCTACATATGATTCTAAAACCCCTTTTATCTGAACCTCTAATTAGCACTATACCCACTAAATATATGTCCCAGAGACTTAAATCTTCAGTGTGTTCATATGTTGGTTGAGCCCTGAATCTCAGCAGAGTTGCAGCAAACCCCTAATCTCCAGTTCATTGGACTCACCCAGGACAACTAATAAAATGATGATGATGGACAACATTCATCCCACAGAACAAAGTATATCTACAACTGCAAGCAAAACAGTTCTTTACATCTGTACCATAAAATCTAAGCACACTCACAATCAGAAGCAGAGAGAGCATCACCATCCCCAAATCCTCAAGACTGAGGAATGAACAATCATAAGGGGTGAATGCAAACATGGACCAAATTAGACTTACTATTATTGCAGTAATGGAAGAACTTGTAGCATTGATATAAAGATAGTGGTTACTAGAGTTTCTGAGGGGAGGGGATGGGAAGAACAGATGGCATATAGGGCATTTTTAGGGTATTGGAATCATTCTGCATAATATTGCAATGATGGATAGTTAAAAGCCATTAAAACCTATAAAACCTATAAAATTGTATGGTGCAAAGTGTAAACCATAATGTAAACTGTACACCATGGTTAGTAGCAATATCTCAATATTTGTTCATGAAAAATTTTAACAAATGTACCACACTAATGTAAAATGTTATTAATAGGGGAATATGTGAGAGAGGGAAGGAGTGGAGTATATGGGAATCCCATTTATTTTGATGTAACTTTTCTGTATTCTAAAATTGCTTTAAAAATAAAGTTTAAAAAATGAGATCAAAGCCTTACATTAATGACTAAAAATTGGTCTATTACTTCTTTTCATTCCTAAGAAGTGTAATCATTTTCTTTTCTTACAAATTCCACTCTGGTCTAAGCTTTCTACTCTTGCCTGGGAAGTTACAATAGCAAGGGACAATTTGATTTCATTTTTGCCCTTTAGAGTTCATTACATTCACAATTGCCACATTAATAGTTTTAAATAAAATTTCAATGTTTAACATGTGAAAATATTTGAAAATGTTTCAATGAATTCCAATTGTATATATAATAATATTCAAATTATTTGATATAGTTCTGACTTTCCACTCCCATTGAAGCCACCTTTAAGGCTTTCACTAGCATTCTCTTGGAGACCCATTGCCCAGTCCCAAAGTCAATGACAGATGTTTTAGGTACTAACCCTACTTTCAGATGCCAAAATTTGCTCTTATTATCTATTGTTAACCAAATATTAATGACTTAGTACAACAACAATTATTTATTTTTTATCAATCTGCAATTTGGGCAGGGTTTTACATGGCATCAGGGGGGCAGCTAGACTGTGATTGGTGCATTTACTTCCAAGATGACTTGGTTACATGGTTCACAAATTTTTGCTGGCTCTCAGTTCCTGTTCATGTGGGCCTCTCCTTACCCAGCTTCAACTTTCTCACAGCATAGTGGTTGGGTTCCAAGAGTAAGTGCTCCAAGAGAGAGGAAGTAGAATTTGCTAGTTTCTTAAGCTCAGGGCCTGAAACTGTCACCATATCACTTTCACCATATTCTACTAGTCAAGCAAGCTCTGACATTCAAGGGGATGAGTGCAAAATGTTTTCTTGCGTCATGTTTTAAAATCATCACAGCTATGCAGCTTATATTAGAAGGTATCTAATGAAGACTATACTGTCCAAAGCAAATCATTCCACTTTGATAATTGTTCTGTGATCTTGTATTCTTGTATTCTTACAGCTTCCTCATAATGTCCCTAGTTATACACTTTGAGCTGTACAGTGCAAATTTCTTCCATGTAGAGACATTTAAATGATTTGAAAATAAATACTATATTACACCTCTGTTCTTATTCTGCCTAATATCCCCTGCCCTAATCTGGAATATTCCTAAAGTAAGAACCAGTAAAATTAAGAACTAGTAAGATTAGACATTACTTATGCCTGCAATTGTTCCTTTGCCATCTTGGTCAAATCTCCCTCAGAACAATCTAATTTGTATGTTCATGTTAAAGTATAGCTCTAGGAACTGTATACAACATTTCAGGTATAGATTGACTAGCACAGAAATCATGCAAGATCAGCCTTCTTGCTCACCTATATTTTAAGGTTCTATAAATGCAAATTGTGGAAACTATATTAACCTGTAAATACTCATCAAATCTAGTTTTAACTAGCATTCATAGTTCTTTTTCATTTATACCCTTGCCCTGGTATATGTTTGTACAATCTCTTTAATTTTAAAATTTCACCCTTTATTTTCTTGTAAACAAATATTTTCCTAATGAAAATACCTAATATTTTTCGTTTATATCCTCTTGTTTTTGTTTCTATTTATCTTAAAAGATATTTTCTATAGCAAAATATATCTGAACAGTATAATTTAATTCAAGGCTCTTTTACTTCTTAAATAACTAATGTTAAAAAATATATAAACACAGAACACAGAGCAATGTACAAAAGTTATTGAATCTCTCTTATAACAGCTTTCTTTCTTTTCTTATGGTCAAAAGTTCTAGAATAAGACTTATATAAATATGCCACCGCTTTTTAAAAATGACTTCTACCTGTGAATAATTGCCAAACTAATTGAAGTATGATATCACACCATGCCTCTAGAGCAGGAGTTCTTAACAAGGGGTCCGTGAGCTTGAATTGGAATTCAAAAAAACATTATTCTTGTGGGGATGTGTTGGTGTGGATGTGATATATTTATTAAATAATGCATAGTATAGTGTAGACTTAGTAAGGGGTCCATGGTTTTCACCTGACTCGCAGAGGGGTCCATGGAACGAAAATGGTTAACAATCCCTGCTCTAGAGCATAAAAGGCAAAGAAACCTTTTAACAGAAAACAGAGACGCTAACATTTCATCAATGGATAACATAAGAAACTGAACAATCTCTATTTTTCACTTCTCAATGACTGATATTGTCTATGTTATCACCTCAAATATGATGGATTAAGAAAAAGGGATAGTGACATGTTTCCATTTGTATTATTTAGCCTGGGGATTATTAAAATTTGGTGGATATCAGAATCATCCACAGTTCCTGAGATCTCTCACAACCCCCGCCACCCTTCTGACTTAGTGCCAGTAAGGGGAAGGATGGGGCATTGGTATTTGTGTATTTAACAAGGCCCCAAGTGAACCTGGTATGTTTTTTGTTGACCACATTTTGAGAAGCATGACACCAACCAACATCACTACCATTTCAGTGTTTTCAGTATGATGTGTGATCAACTCTTCTACCCTTGAAACTTGCACTGCTTTTTCTAACATATGGTACTACCCTCCCTAAATTGTCTGCAGATCTTTCAGCTTCAGGTTTTCCTACTTTCTGCTTTCTCCTACCTGATCAATATCACCTCCTCCCTTGCACCCACAAAAGTTACATGTCTTCCCTTCCCATCCTTTAATTTTTTCCATTTATGTCTCTAGGTACATCTTTTTGCAGGCTCCTATTCTTCTCTATGCCATACTTCTGTATTTCACTGGGATGCTGTGGCAGTTTGATATAATTATAAATTCCAAAAACAGACATTGGATTATGCTTTTAAACCGGTCTGTTCCTCTGGGCGTGATTAAGTTATGATTAGGCTTTGATTGGGCCTCGTCAGTAGGATGTTGAGTCCTACTCAGAGATAAAACTACTTGGCAGAGCAGAGGAGTTAGTTGGAGTTTTTATGTTGGAGTTTCTTATGCTGAGTTTTAATGCTGGAGCCCAGGGAAGTAAACACACAGAGGAGCTTGGTCATGAGGAAGGAGAGAAGGACCTGGGAAAAGAGATGAGCTGTTCGCCTGATGGTTCACAGCTGGCCTTGTGGAGAAAGGCAAAGCCTAGAAAGCCTCATAGTCTACAGCTGACCTTGTGGAGGAAACAGAGGCACTGAGCCTGGAGATAAACAAAGCCCTGGGAAGAGAGGAACCCAGGAAGCCGGAACACTCACAGAGTTGGGTGAGGGAACTAACTTATGCTTTATGGCCTGGTATCTGTAACCTTCTACCCCAAATGAGTACCCTTTATAAAAACCAACTGATTTCTGGTATTTTGCATCAGCACCCCTTTGGCTGACTAATACAGATGCCTTCTACTCTTGTCAGTAAGAAGGCAAAGTTCAGGATAATGCATTCTGGCTAGAATTACTCAGCCAGATAGTTAGGCTTTTTCCATACTAAACTTCCTTATGCCTGATTTCTCTACTTCATGGTATAATCAGACTCCTTTTTGGCTGTTTGATTTTTTCATGAAAGGCTAACAAATTTCACCATACAAGCTTTTTTTTCTGTATCTATTTAGATGAACATCTAATTTTTCTCATTTAGTCATTTCATTAGTTGAATTACATTAAAATATTTTTTGTATTTTCCCAATTAAATTTATTTGTTAACAATAAATACATATTTCAATCATTGGTTTATTATGATCCACATATATTTAAGATAAAGCTATACTATAAAGCACAGATAATGTTTTTTAGAAAGTATATTAAGACCATAACAAGTTGTAATGAAACTTCTCCCATTTCCAAGTAAGGTCAGCAGCCCCTAGAATCCCAATGATCCCCACCTCCTGGTATTCACACCTGTGTGTAGTCCCTTCCCACATTGTACTAGGGCTGGTCTATTACTAATAACATATGGTAGAAGTGACAGTAAGTCACTTCTGAGAATAGTTTATAAACAGACTGTGGCTTCTATCTTAAGTGCTTTCACTCCCTCTCTGAGCACTCATTCTGAGAGAAATTGCTTCCATGTAGAATCACCCCAGAAAAGGCCCTTGAATTACATTAAAATATTTTAACATGTTTTATAGTATGGAAAAACATTGTATTCCTAGAATAATTCAAAATTGTTCATGATGTATTCATTACTTTTTAATACATTCCTGGATTCAAATTGCTGCTATTTCTGTTCTCTGAACGTGTTTGTATAAATAAAGAAATATCTCCTATTTGAATGTTTAATACAACTTTTTATAAATTCATCCAGGCCTGGCCTTTTCTTTGTGGGAAAATATTCAACTATTGATTCACTCTATATAATATAAAGAACACAAAACTGATTTTCCCATATCTCAGATCTAAATTCTGGCATAATTTTTATTCTTCTTGAAGTCTGTCTTTTAGTTGTTCCTGTCTATTGGAAGTGATGTCACTCAATTTTTCTCCTTTTAAGTGTCTTTATTTTGTCATCATTCTTTAATGATAGTTATACTAGGTGTTGGGTATTGAATCATGTAGCCCACAAAAAACATATTCATGTCTTAATCCACCCACCTGTGAATGTGTACCCACTTGTAAATAGGATCTTTGAAGAAGTTATTATTAGTTAACATGTGGATTTATTTGTGAATTAGATCTTTGAAAATCCAATTTAGATGAGGCTAAATTGAATCAGAGTGGGCCTTAATCCATAAGGCTGAAGTCTCTATAAGGTACAGGAAATTCAGATGCAGTCTGTGGCAGGTTAAAATTTTTTAGGAATTCCAAAAAGAGAAAGATTATATTTCTAAGCTATTTTATTCCTCTGGCTATGATACATGTTGATTGCATTAAAATCAGCCAAGGGGCCTTTTGATTAGATTACCTGTTAAGAGTGTATTGGGGCTTTGTGATTCGACTGTCAGTAAGGCGTGACTCAGGTTGAGTCCCCAACCCCTTGCTGGGTCTGATTTAAACAGACACGCACAGACACACAGGAAAAGAGAGCTCTATCATTTTTTATCCTGCCACATAGCAGAAAGGAGAAGGCTCAAACAGCTGAGGCCCCGGGAGTGATGAGCCATTTTGCCTGAGAGCTTACAGTTGCAATTGGGAAAAGGCAAAATAGTAGAGACTGATATAGAAGGCCCAGAAAGAAACAAGCCCAATGCCAGGAGACAGAGGAATCCCTAACAGACAAGCACTATGCTAGCTTGCAGCTGGAATCATGAAGAAAGCACAGCAGCTGAGCCTGAGAGAGGATGGCCAGAGGGGAAGGTTGAAACCTCGCCGAGATTGGCAGCCATCTTGCTTCACCATGTGGCAATGCTCCAGGATCAACGGTAGCTGACTTTGGTGAGAAAGCATCTCTGCTGATACCTTGATTTGGCTTCGGAATTGTAAGCTTTTATGCCCAAATAAATTTCCATAATAAAAGCTAACAGATTTCTGGTACTTTGCATCAGCATCCTTTTGGCAGACTAATACATGAACAGTCAAGGAAAGCCACAAGAAGAGACCAAGGAGCCAGATTGTCATGTGGCAAAGGCAGACATGCAAGTCAAAGAAACTCAAGGATTGCCAAAATTCTACAGAAAGAAAAGCATGACCAGGCAAGACCTTGATTTGGTACTTCTAGTTTTCAAAACTGTTAGACAATAAATTTCCATTGTTTAAGCCAATGCATTATGTGATATTTGTCACAGCAGCCCTGGCAAACTAAAGCATTGGATATTGAGTTCTACAGTGACAATCATTTTAATCCATTGTTTGAAAGATACCAGGATAAAGAGATATTAATGGAATTAATACAAAAATAGCAGGGGGTGGGGGTTATATAGTTTTACTATGTAGAACATACATATATATACAAGAATAGGTCCAATACCTACTCTGTGATCATGGCCACTTTTTCATATTACAGCTTCATGAAGCTTAGGTTTCAGACTTGACTTTTTATTTTTCAATTGACAAATGGATCGATTTGTTGACTATGCAGTCTTAGAAACCAGAGGTAAAATGTTGTGGATAACATAAATGTGCATTATATTTTTAAAAAGTTGATGATATCTGAAATCAATAACTTCTATTTTCACTTATCCAAAAGATGACATAAGCTTTTTATGCAAAGAAATATTTAACATGGATGAAACTTCAAGGAAAAGTGGTACTTTTTTGTAAACAAATAAGCCAGATGCTTACATATTTTAGCATTTCAAAAGTATGCCCTTAGTAAATGTTTTTCCTTAAAATTCGTGCCATGTTAGGCAGTAGTATAAGGTAATGTAATATGAATTTACTTTATCATTTGAAAATTATTCAATTCTGCTATAGAGGACAAGAAAACAAATGGCATGAATGCAACTGTCTTGGTTTGCTAAGCTCCTATGGCAAATGGATTAGATTAAGAAAAGGAATTTTTTATCTCATGGTTTCAGAGCCTAGAAGGTCTATTTTCTCCTGGGGTTGGTAGCATTCTGATCCTGGCTTGTTGCAAACCTTGGGGTTCCTTGGCTTTGTATCTCTCCTTCTAGTCACATGTCCTAGTCCTCTCCTTTTCTCCTCTGGGTTTCCACTGACTTCCTGTTTTTCCTTGTGGCCTTCTCCTCATAAGACCTCCAGGAATCTGTCTCAGACCACCCGGGTTCAACTTGCCATACCTTAACTAAAAATAACATCTTCAAAAGGTCCAAACACAAAAGGCTCATACCTGCAGGGATATGGATTAAGATTAAGAACATGTTTAAATTGGGATCCATAAGTCAACCTACCACAGTAACTAATAAAAAAGTGATAAGCTGAGATAAAATGTAAGCTGGTAGCATGTGAGATATAGGCAGAATCCATAAACTGAACTAAATATAAATAGTAAGTAATTAATAACTCATAGGATGTGCTAAAAATAGAAATAATTGCAATGTATGCTGAAATAAATAAAAGTGATACTTAAAAAGGGATGCTATTATTCACAATTGCCAAAAGTTGGAAACAACCCAGGTGTCTGTCAACTGATGAATGGATCAACAAATTGTGGTGTATAAACACGATGGAATATTATGCAGCAGTAAGAAGAAATGAAGTCATGAAGCATGTGACAACATGGATGAACCTGGAGGACATTATATTGAGTGAAGCAAGCCAGACACAAAAGGACTGTATGATTGTGCTATTATGAACTAAATATACAGTGTAAACTCATGTAGTTTATAATTAGAATATAGGCCACCAGAAAATAGAAAGAGGGTAGAGAATGGAAAGCTAAGGGTTAATCTGTGCAGAATTGGTAAAAATGTTGTTTTTAAATCTTTGGAAATGAACAAAAATAGTTTAAGCATGTCATGGTGTTTGTAACTAGCAGTACAATTGTATGGGTATGACAGTGGTTGAAAGGGAAAGTCTAAGGTCATGTATATTACTAAAAGGAAAGCTGAAAACTGTAACATGGGACTCTATAAGAGACTAACCTCATGTAAAACACAAATATGGGTGATATTGCATATATAAGACTGTTTTTACAAAATATAAATAAAAATATACTAAAGAGAAGGAAAAAGAATAGCAGCTAGATATGGCAGGGGAAGCATAGAGCAATTGAAAGGTGATGAGTTTCAGTTGTTTGTTATTTGTTTATTATTATTTGAAATAATGAAAGTGCTCTAAGAATGACTGAAGTGATGAATGCACAAATATGTGATAACACTGAATACCTTTGATTGTACACTTTGTATGGATTTATGCCTTATTAATATGTATCAATAAAATTAATTTGTTTAAAAAAAAGGGATGCCAAGGTCATGTCTTGTTACTCTATCCTCTGAGCTGAAAAATACCTCATTTGTACATCAGTCACCTACTGGTGACACTTGCTATAGACCCATATATTATTGGCCCTACAAACTTTTGTCTGTGAGTCCTCTTGTACAAGCTTTGTCTCAGGTTCTCAAAACCACAGCAACAGCAAGGAAGGGAATCATGGCAGAGAGGGAGACAGAGCATTTGAACATTGTGTAAACCAGAATTAACGTAACACAGTCTTCCCTCCTGCTTAAATCCTATCCTATCCCATCTCTCTCCCTTTGCTTCTTGCTTTGAGTTTTAAACAGATTTAATAAACTGTGACTTGGTCTGTGATTTTATCTGTAATATTCTGTGACTTTTGGTTCTGTGAACTCTGGGGGTTTGCCTGGTGTTGTGTTCAGAAACTATCATTCCATCAAGGTAATTTCCTATATGCTAGATGATAATAAAATAAAGGAAATTTGTTAAAATGCTTAAAATAGGTATTTTAGCAAATTATTATGAAATTAAAAAACTAAGAATACAACATTCATATGTTAGGATCAGGAATAGCCACTTATAATCATTATAACAAGCCAATATTTATCTGTGTGACATTTCTCTAACCTTGGCCAATACCAGTTTCTGCTAAGGATAAAAAGAAAATAAATCCTCTATAAAGCTGATAATCTCTGAATTATTGTGGGAAACATTCTTCTGATATGATCTGGATATGATTATATGTCCCAGAGAATGTGAACTCATGGTCCATGTAATTTTGATCTTTTACTATAATTACAGATAGTTTGCTTTATATAAATCTGTAACCATTTTCTAAACTAGGTCTCACCCTAGTGGATTCCATATTGTTGGCATATCAAAGCTACATTCCAATGATGCCTGCAATATTTCATTTGCTGCACTCCTGTCTGACTTGCATCAATGCTCTAATCTATCATGACCCCATTGTCAGACCAGTGTCACTAAAGAGATGCCTTGAGTCACTCTCACGTTTAAAGTGTTTCAGTAGATCCAAGTTTGGATTAGATAAAATACAAATTTCTTATTTTGACATTCAAAAACCTTAGAGAATCAGGCCCTGCCTCCTGTTCAATAACTGTCTTTTTATTCTTGTAAATACAAACTATGGTTTTAATATTTTAATGTTTAGGCAGCCCCCTGATTCCAACAAATTATAAGAAAGTAAGGGATTTGGAAATAAAAGGTCTCTATTTTAGAATTAAAATGCCTTGTTTTTCCTATTGTTTTGAGCAATAGTCTCCTCATCTACAATGTGGGAATGGTCATAAATCTGTAATTATAATAGCCATAATTATACCCTCCTCACAAAGTTGTAAAAATTGAATGAAATAATCCTTAGAACAATATATAGCATCCAAATGAATATATATAAAATACACATGCTTTCCAAATTCTGCTTTATGGATCAGGGCTGCATCAGAATGTTTCTAGTATCCTTTAAAAATCCTATAGAGTTCCCTCTTTTTCCCATGCCTAAAGAAATAGTCATTCTATTTGACTTGAAGTTTTCCCTAATATTATCTTGACAATTTTATTGATCACATTTACCTGAATCTGTCAAAGCTGGGTAGAGTCCCCATTCAGTGTTGTACCAATATATGAGCTTCTAAGGTTGAAATGAACTATTGGGTGATGTACATGAGGCAAAAGACTAGGACTGTTGATAAATGATTACAATATATCAAAAAATAGATCAATGGGACCTGTGTGTAAAGACTGGTGATGTCCCATTCATAAAACCCAACAGAATCAACACAGCAAACATTGAAAACTGGACAATGTTGTATAATACTGCCAAGCTTTTAGACTGGTAGGGTAGCACACACGTGGGTATACCAGCATAGCACAGGAAAGGCTTTGAAAACTAAATTGCCACTTAAATCATTATCTGAATAAATGGGCCAAGACGTGTTTTGAACCTAAACAGGTTGAATGCCCACTAGAACAGAAGTTTAAATAGGGACCAATAACTCAGGAAATAATTTTTAAAATGCCAAGCACACTATCCAGATTTATCAAGAACCAGGAAATTCACAACTTCAATGAGAAATAAATTCAACAGATGTGAACATAAGGTGACAGAGATGATGGAATATATAAGAAAGATTTCAAGCAATTATTATGGAAATGCTCCCACAAAAAGTTATAAACACTCTTGAAACTCATGAAAAAATAAATGTATTAAAAAAGAAATGGAAGATATAAAGAAGAAACAAATCAAACTTTCAAATTGAAACATAAAATACAAGGGAAAAAACTCAATTGAATGGCTCAATAGCAGAATGGAGACAACGAAGGAAATTATCAGACAGCATGATAATATATCAATAAAGATTGTATTACTTGAAAAACAGAGTTTTAAAAGACTCTGGAATCTTTGGGACAATGACAAAAGATCTAATATTCGTGTTATTGGAGTCCCAGAAGAAGAGAAAGAGTAAATGGTGGAAAAAAAATATGTGAAGAAACAGTGGCTGGAATCTTGCCAACTTTAGCAAATACACACAATATCTCTACACATTAGCACATCAAGATCAAATATCTAAACAAAAGACTATGAAAAATGTCTTGAAAGCAGCCAAGAGAAATAATGTGTTACCTATAAAAAATAACAGTTCAAATTACAGCAGAATTTTTGATTAGAAACCTGGAGGCCAAAAGTATGTTGCACAGCATTTTTAAAGTGCTAAAAGAAAGAACTGTCAGCTCAAATTCTATATCTAGCAAAAATATCCTTCAGAAACAAAGTAGAAATAAAAACACTCTCAGATGATGGAAAACTAAAAGGTTTGTCACCAGAAGACCTAATATAAATGAAGTGCTAAAGAAAGTTCTTCAGAGACTAAGATAAATAATAACAGAAGGAAACTTGTAAAAATAAAATGAAGAAAGAATAATGGAATGGAAAGAATAAGTATATAGTTAAATATAATAAACTATCAATTTCCCCCTCAGGCTTTAAAATCACATTTGACAGAAAGATTATAACATTGTCTTATGTGGTTCTCAGTGTTTGTGCGGGTAATATTTAAGACAACTATTTCATAAAAGGTGGAGAGAGTAAAAGGACTTAAAGAGTGATAATGTTTCTACATTCCATTTACACTAATAAAATGCTGACACTAATAGACAGTGATAAATTATATATGTATCTTGCAATCCCTTGGGAAAACAGTAAAAGAAAAACAATATGCAGAAATTATCTAAAATATATTATAGATAGATAAAAATAAAGGTAATCCATAGTAGAGGAGGGAGTGGGAAATGGAGGAATGGAAAATAGAAGAGAAATTTAGAAATCAGGTAATGAAACAGCAGACAAATCCTAAAACTGCATCATGTTAAATACAAATGGATTAAATATACTAATTAAGACAGAGATTGACAATGTGGATTTAAAAGAAAATTTGACCTAACTAGTTGAAATCTGTACGAAAGTTACTTCAAATATAGGCTGGTTAAAATTGAAATAATGGGAATATATACCATGCAAACAATAATCAAGAGAAAGCTGTAATGGTTATATTATTTTCAGACAAAAGGACTTCAGAGTAATGAAAATTGTGAGGGGTAAAATAGGGATATTACATACTGATGAAAGGAGAGAATGACAATTTTAAGTGTGTATCAAACAATAGAGCTTTCAAACATATATGAAATGACATGTGACAGACTGAAAGGATAAATGGACATTGCAATTGGGGTCTTCAACACCCCTATTTTAGTAAATGATAGAATGACTGGACAGAAAATTGTTAAGGATATAGAAAAATTGAATATCATTATCAACCAATGGGATCTAATTGATATTTAGAAAGCACTCCACCTGACAGCAGAACAATACAAATTCTTTTCTAGGACATACCGTGCACTCACTTAGATATAAATTAATCAGAACCATAAAATATTAAATATTTTAAATAAATGAAATCATATAAACTGTGTGTTACGCCCATAACATATTGAAACTAGAAACCAACAACAAAAAGATGTCTGAGAAATCTGAAAATATTTGGAAATTAAAGCATACATTTCTAAATAATCTATGAGAATGACACAGAGTAAGTTTCAAAGTAAATTAGGAAATAATTTGAACCAGATAAAAATGAAAATGCAACATATGAAAATGTGTGTGATACAGCCAAAGCAGTACTTACAAGGAAATATGTAAAATTTATATATATTTAAATTTTCAAATCAATAATTTAATATTTACCTTAAGAAACTTGAAAACGAAGAAAAAATTAAACTCAAAGCAAAAGAGAAAGAAAAATAAATATTAAAGATATGAGCAGAATTCAATGTAATTAGAAAATAGAAAAATCAATTTGGCCAAAAGAAAGTTCTTTGAAGAAATAAAAATTGATAAAATGCTAGCCAGTGTAACAAAGAAAATACAAGATATAAAACACAAATTCACAGTATCATGAATGAAATAGGAGATGTAACTATAGACCCTCCAGACAGTAAAAAGTACAATAAAAATGAAAAATTAAAAATTATTTTAATAACTGTAAAAATTCAAATATTTCAATGAAATAGACTAATTTATTGAAAAAGAAAAAGTAACAAGACTTATCAATAAAAATAGATTATCTAATTGTTCTGTATCTATTAAAGTATATGATATTATAGCTAAAGTTCTTCCAATAAGGAAAACATCAGGCCTAGATGGTTTCCCACGTAAATTCTACTGAACATTAAAAAGTTAATACCAAATCTACATAATCTGTCACAGAAAATGGAAGACCTTATGAAGTCAGAATTACTCTGGTATCAAAAAACACTGGTATTCTACTACAGACTTGTGATTCCAGCAATGGAAGAAACTATATCATTCATGTGGAGGCAGTGGCCACTAGAGGTTCTGGAGGGCAGGGAGAGGGAAATACAGGTGAAATACGGGGGCAGTTTGGGGACTTAGGAATTTTCCTGAATGACATTACAGTGACAGATACAGGCCATTACATACCTTGCCATAACCTACAAATTTGTGCGAGAGAGAGTATGAACTACAATGTAAACTATAACCCATGCTTAGTGGCAATGCTCTAAAATGTTTTCATCAATTGTAACGAATGTACCACACTAATGAAAGATGTTGTTAATGTGGGAAAATGTAGGAGGTGTAGGAAGCGGGGCATATGGCAATCCCTATATTTTTATGTAACATTTATATAATCTAAATAACTTTAAAAAAATTAAAAAACATATTTAAAAAAAGACAGACTTTACAAGAAATGAAAACTGCTAACAATATCCCTCATAAACATAAATACAAGATCCTCAGTAACATATTAGCAAATCAAACCAAGCAATGTTTAAGTGAGTAATAGATAATGAATAAAAGAGATTTATCCTGGGAATGTAAGATTTTTTCAACAGTCAAATATCAATGAATGTAAATCTGCCAATTAACAAGATAAAGTAGAAAAAAATACAAGATTATTTCATTATTGGTAAAGAAAGCATGTGATAAAATTCAAATGCACTCAAAAAAAAAACTCTCAGAAAACTAGGAATAAAAAGGCACTTTCTTATCCTGATGTGGGGTAGCTACAGATGACATAATTAAAGACAAAACATTGAGTATTTTCACCCTGAAATTGGGAAAGAATGCATGCTCTTGCTACTACTAGCCACTTTGAAATGTAAGTCCTAGATGGGAAAATAAGACATGAGGAAAAGAAAGCATCACAAATGGAAAGGAATAAATAAAACTCTCTTTAATTTCAGACATAATGATTTATGTGTAAAATCCCAAAAGATTTACAAAATAATCTCCTAGAAATAAGTGAGTTTAGAAGAGGCACGGGTAATAAAATTAATAACAAAAAATCAAGTTTATTTCTAAATACAGCAATGTACAATTGGATTTAAAAATTAGAGAAGAAAATAGTAAAATTAAAATAGAAAATTGATGGAGAAAATCAATGAAACCTAACCTGGTTTTATTAAAAAGATTAATAAAATTGATAAACTTCTAGCTAAGCTAGCCAAGAAAAAAAAAAGAAGACACACATGACCAATATTAGAAATGAAAAAAGGGAAAGCATATGTGGCTCAAGCAGTTGGGCGCCGCCTACCACATGTGAGGTCCCAGGTTTGGTTTCTGCTGCCTCCTAATGAAGATGAGCAAGATGGCAAGCTGACGCAACAAGATGACACAATAAGATGAGGCAACAAGAGGACGCAATGAGGAAACACAACGAGAGACACAACAAGCAGGGAGCAGAGGTGGCTCAAGCAATTAGGCGCCTCCCTCCCACATGGGAGGTCCTGGATTTGGTTCTGGTGCCTCCTAAAAGGAAGATGAGCAGACACAGAGAGCAGACAGCTAGCACAAATTTGGGGGTGGGGAGTGAAATAAATAAATAAAATAAATCTTAAAAAAAAAAAAAAGGGTTAGCACTACTCATCCCATAGACATTAGAGGATAGTAAGTGAATACTATGAACAGCCTCATGCCCACAAATTTGATAACTGCATGAAATGGACCAATTTCTTGAAACACAAACTACAAAATTTTACACAAGGAGGCATAAATAATATCAATATGCCTATATCTATTGGATAAATTGGATAAATAATAATATTCCATAAAGGAATCATCAGGCCCAGATTGTTTCACTGGTGAATTGTCCCAAACTTTTAGGAAGAATAATGTCAATTCTCTACAATAACTTCCAGAAAATAGAAGCAGAAGGAACACTTTTTATCACATTCTTGGAGCCTAGCACTATCCTAATACCAAAACTACATTACGAAAAAAATATATATCAAAGACAATATATTTCATAAACATATATTTAAAAATCTTCAACAAAATATTAGAAAATTGCCAGCCACATTGTACACAAAGAATTATACAACATGACAAAGTGCCATTTAATCCAGGTACACAAGACTATTTCCACATTCAAAAATCATTCAGTGTAATCCACCATATCAACATGTTAAAGAAGAAAAAAACATATTTATATAATTGAGGCAGAAAAAGCATTTGTTAAAACCCGATGACATAACATAGTAAAAATCCTCAACAATTTGGTAATACTGGGGAATTTCCTAATCTTGATAAAGAACATCTACAAAAAAAACCCAGAAATAATATCATACTTAATGATAAAATACTGGATACTTTACCTCTAAGATCAGAAACAAAGCAAGGCACCACTCCTAATCAACATCCAGCTGGGTTACCTAACTAATGCAATAAGGCAAGAAAAGTAAATAAAAGGCATACAGATTGGGGAGGAAGAAATAATTTTTTCTTTCTTTCAGATGACATGATTGTGTGAGAAGAAAATCACAACGAAGTGACAAAAATCTCCCGAAATTAGTGAATATATCAAGGTCACATGATAGTATGACATATCATACTATCTTATATAATAACAGCAATAGAGTCTTTTTCTGTAATTGTGAGCAATGAACAATTGGGATTTGAAATAAAATTACCATTTACAATACCATTCAAGAAAATTAATTACTTAGGCATAAATCTAACAAAATATCTATAGGACCAGGAACTATATGCAAAAAAGTATAAAACTTTGAGGAAAGAAATAAAAGATGATCTAAACAAATGGAAAAATATACTGTGCTCATGAGGACTTAGTATTACTAAGAAGTCAGTTCTTCCCAACTTTATCTAAAGATTCAGCACAACCCCAATAAAAAATTCAACAAGCTATTCTGGAGATATATACAAACTGATTCTAAAGTTTATATGTAAAGGAAAAGGGAACAATACTGAAGAACAACAAAGTTGGAGAACTGTCACTACCATATTTCAAAATATACTATAAAGCTACAATAATTAAGACAGCATGGTAGTGGTAAAAAAGACACATAGATCAATGGAACAGAAAAGAGGGCCAAGAAATAAACGCACACAAATAAAGTCAATTGTTATTTGACAAATGAGCAAAGGAAATATAATGAAGAAGGAATAATTGTCCAAGAAATGATGATGAAACAATTGGGCTTCCCTGTGCAAAAACATTTACCTAGATTTCTGCTTCAGAACATTCACAAAAATTAACTCAAAATGGATCATAAACCTAAATATACAATGTAAAACTATAAAACTTTTAGGATAGAATATAAGGAAAATCTAGGTGAACTTAGATTTTTCAATGAGTTTTTAGATACAACACCAAAAGCATGATTCATGAAATGATAATCTGATAAATTGGACTTTGTTAAAATTAAAAACAAATGCTCTAGACAAGACACTGTTAAGAGAATGGAAGGGCATGCCACAAACTGGAAGAAAATAGTGCCAAGCACATATATATTAAAGGACTATATGTACAAAGTCTAATATGCACAAAGAACAATTAAAATTCGCCAGTTAGAAGACAACCTGATTAAAAATGTGCAATATATCTGAACAGGCAAAGAAGCTAATCAGATGTCAAATAAATCGATGAAAAAAAAAAGCCCAACATCATTTTTCTTTAAGGTATTTCAAATTAAAACAGCAATGTGATCCTACTATAAACAGTGAAATGACTAAAATTCTGTATTATCTTTGCAATTCTCCATAAATAACTATTTAAATAGAAAACAATATTTTTTAAAACCCTACAAAACATTGATTACAGATACAAAAGAAGACCTAAAAAAAAGTGGGGAATGAATCCATGTGTTCATGGATTGGAAGACAATACTATTTAGATGTCATTTTTTTTTCAAGTTAATCTATAGTTTCAAAGAAATCCAAAACAAAATCCCAGAAGGATTATATTGTTGATGTTGGCATTATATATATATATTATATATAGATAGATAGATAGATAGATAGATAGATAGATAGATAGATAATATATATCTCCAAAAACAAGTTGGCATTATATATATATATATATATATATATATATATCTCCAAAACAAGTTTAGAAAAGGACAACTTTCTCACACTATTTGACTTCACAACCTGATAAAAAGTTACTAAAAGAAAGACTGTTGCTTCACAACCTATTAAAAAGTTACTATAAAAAAGATTGTTTGTTATTGGTGAAAGGACAGACACATAGGTCAATGGAATAGAATAGGGATCTCAGATATAGACCTATACGATATGGTCAAGTGATTTTTTCAAAAAGTAAAAAGACAATTCATTGATAAACATATAAGATTTACAACAAATGGTGCTGCGAAGTCATATGCAAGAAAATGAACCTTAATTCAAACTTCACACATTTCATAATATTGAAAACAAAATATCAGACCTTAAATTAAAAAGTGAATGATAAGATTTTTTGGATAAAACATAACAGAACATTTTTGTTGCTTTAGGTACATAAATATTTCTTCAATACAATAGCAAAGACATGCTCCATAAAATAAAAATTGATAACTGAACTTCATTCAAATTAAAAAACTTTTACTCTTCCACAGACACTGTTAAGAAAATAAAACAAAAAAATAAAAATGAAAGACACTTAAGAAAATGAAAAGACAAGCTACAGAAGGGGAGTAAATGTTTTCAAATCATATGTCTGATAAAGGACTTGCATCAAGAATATTAATTAAAAAACACTCACTCCCCAATCTTGAGGATTTTGAGGTGGAGGGAGTGGGGCATATAGGAAACCCTCATATTTTTTTATGTAACATTTATGTAATCTAAAGCTTCTTTAAAAATAAAAAGTAATTAGAAAAGCACTCAAAAGGCAACAATTTGGACACAAGCAACCTGCTGAGTAAATATCATAAGATTTGAAAAAACACTTATCCAAAGAAGATAGACATGGCGTACAAGCACGTGAAAAGATGCTCAACATTCTAGTCATCAGGAAAATGCAAATTAAAAGCACAATGAGATACATTTGCCCTCTTATTAGAAGCGCTTAATAACTGTCAATGTGATGTCCTGGTGATGATATCAAACAACTGCGACTGTAATATTTTGCTAGTGGCAATTCAAAATTCTATAGCTACTTTCAAATACAATTTGACAGTTGTAAAGCTAAACATACACTTTCACTATGACCCAACAATTTCATGCCTAGCTATTTACCCAAGAGGACCACAATAATTTAATCACATAAAAACCTGTAGAAAATGTTTATAGCGGCTTTATTTACAATCACCAAAACCTAGAAACAATCCAAATATCCTTCACCAGGTGCAAAAACAAGCAAACTGGTACGAACATACAATGAAATACAACTTAGTGAGAAAAAATTTGATAAACACAACAAAGTGGTTGAAAACCAAATCCATTAATCTATGTGAAAGGGGCTGGACTCAAAAGGCTACAACCTAGGATTCCTTTTATAAGGCATTTTAGAATAGGCAAAACTGCAGGGAAAGAGAACAGATAAGTGACTTCCAGAGAGTGAGTGAGGGTAAAGGGATTGAATAGAGGATAAGGGATGGCATGAGGGAATACTAAAAGGTGATGAAAGTGTCCTGTATCTTAATTTAACAGTATGGTGGTTACATAACTGTTTATATTTGCCAAAACTCATAGAAC
>JAQZBX010010619.1:0-44051 GCA_029593785.1 Cabassous unicinctus | reverse complement strand
TAAGACATTGCAATGAAGGATCAGGCCATTAAATATTTTATCAAAACCTATATAATTGTGCAGTGCAAAGTGTAAACCATAATGTAAACTATAGGCTATGGTTGGCAATGCCTCAATTCATCAATTGCAACAAATGTACCACACTAATGAAAGATGTTATTAATAGAGGGAAATGTGAGAGGGAGTGGGATATATGGGAATCCTGTATATATTTGAAGAAATTTTTATGTACTCTAAAACTTCTTTTAAAATAAAGAAAAATATTAATACTAAAAAGTAAAATAAAATTAGCAGTTGTCAAATACTAATATAAATTCTGATAAAAGATCTTTATATCCACAAAAATGGAACTGTCAGATGAGATGAGCCCTATCCTTAGCCCAAGAGAGGTTTCCCACCATTCAACTCCCTCTCAAATGTTCCTTCCAACCGTGTCTATTATTAGCCCAGATTATGTGGGACATTCAGTTTATTGTGCCTTTCATGATATTTTTCTTGAGGAATTATTTCTTAAGGAAAAATCCACAAAGTTTAACTAGAGAGTGATTATAAATACATGATTCTGGGTTTTATAACTGTTATGGATTGAATTTTGTTCCTCCATAAGTCCAATCCCACAGTCTCACAAATGTCATACTCTTTAGAGATGGGATATTTGAAGATGTCACATCTTCAAATCATTGCATGGAATTCTTCACTAAATTTCCAGGTTAAATCATGTTTGAGTTCTGCTTTCCATATTAACTGTGGGACACAATCTTGCTAAGCTTCTACCCTAACATATCAAGGATCTACTTCTAGGTTTCAATAACATGTTCCTCATTTTCTCTTAAACCCTCACTAGCAGCATTCATCAAGTCCAGATTTCCACAATCAGTTTTTTTTCTCACAGTGATTTATACTTTTTCTAAGGTGATTCAGTACTTTTCTATAAAGCTCCTTACTCTGCTCTAAGCCTTCACCAGCAGCAAATTCAATGTATATGTTTCAACTAAAAGTCTTTTCAAGAAAATCTGGGCTTTCCTATCATTTCCCCCATAGTCTTCCAGCATTTTTTCACTGCCCAATTCCCAAACCACTTCCATAATTTTAGGTATTTTTACAGAAGCACTCCACATCAAGGTACCAAAATATATATTAATTTTCTAACATTGTTTTAACAAATTACCACACATTCTGCAGCTTGAAGGAGCACCCACTTATTTTCTCACAGGTTATAATTCTGGCAAGGCACATCTAGGTCCTCTCTTAAGGGTCTCATTAGGTCAAAATCAAGGTGTGAGTCTTGATTATCTCTTATCAGAAGTCTCTGGGGAAGAATCCACTTCCAAGCTCATTCTAGTTACTGAAGCACTAAGTTCCTTGTGGTTATGGGATTGAAGTCCCATTTTTTGCTGGCTGTCAGCTGGGGGCTGCTGTAAGCCTCTGAAGGTCATTTGCCTTCCTTGGCACATGAACCAAAGCCCTCTACCTTTGAAACCAACCAAAATGCATCAAATCACCATGCTGCAAATCTCTGACATCTTTCTCTACCACCAATGTATTGGGAAAAAATTTAGTGAGTATTGTTCAAACTTTAAACTCTGACAATCAACAACTAGTATTTCCTTGGTCAGCATATAGTCAGCATAAAAGGCAGAGAAACTGGGCAGTAGACCTATGGGCTAAAGCAAGGACTTACAGTGCATTGTTCCAAGAAAGAAAACACCAAGGTAAGTATTAGGAGCATTCCAGGGAGACTGTGAACATTCTCAAGTAGACTGGCCACTTCCTTGGGAATTGATGCACAAACTCTGGAATGTGCTTTGGCTCATGATTTGGACAGATAAACAATACTCAAGGTTAGTATAAAAGGAAAGGGTCGTATCAGAGCTTGATGAGGTCTCACCCTTGGTGGGGATGCTCTGACCAGGTGTTGTTTCCAATCGTTACTCTGGTATTGGCTGCTGATTTGGGATTTCCCAGCCATAAGCCAGATGTTGGTGTGTCTCCTGGTTTGGTGAGTTTGTATATACATTTATCATTACTTAATTTCTTATTAGCTATTTAGTGGCTTGTGAATTTCCACAACAGTGGGACCCTTGTTTGTAGCTCACAGGCCACACGTGGTATTAATTACTAATAAGCAGCTCTTTCTATGTACAGTTTTGTCTTAAATATGTATTAATTGTTTCCATCTCCTTTGCATTTAATAAACTTTATGATATTAAGCTTCCATTATTGTTAACCTTTATTTGGCAGAACAAGGAACATGAAGAAACTTATATGACCCATCCATATAATTTCAGTATCTTAAAATTGGCTGCTTTGGGCCTTTAATTATATATGTAAAATCCCTACTCAATGTTACCTAGATTAGTCATATTTGATTAAATAACAAGAGGATGGGAATCTTGGGGGGGCACAAAAAATTGCTACCACAGGTATAATATAAGTTGTAAAGCATGTTCTCAATTTGTAACTCATCTTTTACTTTTGGTGGTGGCTGTGGGATTTTATTATTTTTATTTTATTATTACAGTTTATTAACAAATTGTATTAGTAAATGGGCAAGGAAAAACATGGATAGCCTTGAAGACATCATATTTGATGAAATAAACCAGAAACTGAAGGGTGAATATTTTATGATTTCACTAATACAAAATAATTAGAATATGAATATTCATTAAGACATAAGCTAGAATCCAGGTTAACAAGGGGATGGTTGGGGGTGGGTAATGGAGATTTATGGTTAATTGTTATAGATTTCTATTTAGGTTAATGGAAGAGTTTTTATAATGAATGTTGTTGATGGTGACACAACATTGTAAATGCAATTAAAACCACTGAATTGAAAGTGGATAAAATGGGAAACTTTATGTTGCATATATGATACCAGAATTAAAAAAACACAGAACTAATTAATAATATAATTATAATTATATTGTTTCATCAGTAATAACAAATGTGCCACACCAATGCAAAATGTGAATAGGGCAGACAATATTTGAATTAGAGTGTTATATGAGAATTCTGTAGTATTTGCATGATATTTCTGTAAACCTATAACTGCTTTAATTAAAAACACATAAAAATATTAATGGGTAACTTTAATTTCAATTTCATTGTATATTTGAGTGTGGTTTTTTTTTTTTTGTTGTGTCATAATGGGAACTGACTTTTTCTTACAACATTATTTTAAAATTATAAGTTTTGTTACAAGTTCATTTTTTACACAAATGTTCAGTTATCCCAATAACTTTGTATTAATTATCAATTTTTCCAAACCATTTGCAATGTTTCCTTTAAATTTATATAAGTATGTTTCCTTTTCAGAAAATTTGTCTATTCTTATTTATGTATCACTTTGGCTATTCCAGAAACAAGAACAAACATATTATATTGAAACACAAGAAATTTTCCTTTTGCTGTTGGTCAGAAAAGTCAAACATCACCAATATTTTGTTGTTTAATGTATTGTTTTATGATATCTGAGAAGAAAAGCTTACGTTATTATATTTTGTGATCTTCTTAAAAGTTCTGGCCATCTCATGATTTTGTTCTCCTACTATTTCATAGGAAACTCAGTATACTTTTAGTTTCCAAGTAAAACTTTCTTTTGTATAGATTGTGATTAAATTAATTTATTGAAATATCCATAAAATTTAATCACTCAAATTCAGAATATATTTGTTCCTCTTTGTTAAATAATGTTTATTCTGTTTCATGAAGTTTGGATTTATTTTTCCTCATGTAGGATATACACATTTAGAAAAGCAAGCCATTATTATTCAATTACTTTAGCATTATGAGGAAAAGTTGTATATTGTTGACTCTTTTATCATGCTCCTTTGGGGTTACATCCATATAACTATTGTGTCCTAAAGAGCAAGTGAGGCTGTTTGAATGCATGTGATATTATTTTATTTACACAGGCTACAAATACATCAGTAAGAGATGGAAGATATTTGGCAAATTCAATTAACTCCCTTGTTTGCAGAAAGCATGCTATCAATTCTTTTTTTTTTTAATCTGTAATTCTAGACCATTCACTTCGTCTGAAACAAGAAACAATTCCAAAAGGATTGAATTCTCATTTGGGAGAAAGTAGCTACAGCAGAAGCATTTCTAACATTTTAAATATTTAATTCATTTTCTGTGGCTCTTTTTATTATAAAGTGAATAGCACAGAAGAGGCTCTGATGAAGGGGCAAAAGTCCTGGCCAGCTGGAAAGCCTACAATGACAGGTTCTTCCTTAAACCTGGCTATTTTGCTACAATTATTTGTCTGTTTTGTCAACTGTTAATGGTCCAGTGTAGACTATGCCAACTGGTAATACATCCTTAAAAAATCCAATGATCTTTTGGTCCTTTCTTAATGGAAATTGGCACATAACTCTAAAACTTGGACAAATCTCTTAACTTCTGTTTCCCAGAAATATTACTAAGCTGCAGGTCCCTGCTTTATATAAGGCATAGATGAACAAATATGAACCTCACTATCTTATATACTTACTTTTTCCTATAGCCCTGTGGCTACAATATGAGTGTTTTTGTCAATATAGGATATATATGTGTGTGTGTGTGTATCTGTGTGTGGAGGGAGAGGGGGTGGAGTATATGGGAATCCCCTGTATTTTCAATGTAACATTTATGTAATTTAAAGCTTCTTTAAATATAAAGAAAATCTTGTTAAAAAAAAAATAGTAGGAATGGAGCAGATGTGGTTCAAGCAGTTGGGTGCCTGCCTCCTACTAGGGAGGTCCTGGGTTCTGTTTCTCGTGCCTCCTAATAAAGATGAACAGGCAATGAGCTGACACAGCGAGCTGATGCAATAAGATTCAACAAGGGGACACAGCGAGCAGGGAGTGTATGTGGCTTAAGCTTTTGGGTGCCCACCTGCCACATGGGAGGTCCCAGGATTGGTTCCTGGTGCCCCCTAAAAAAAGAAGATGAGCAGACACAGTGAGCAGACTCAGTGAGCAGACACAGCAAGCAGAAACAGAGGGCAGACAGCAAGCGCAATGGGATGGGTGGGATAAAATAAATAAATACATCATTTAAAAATATTAGGAGAAGCTTCTGGAGCCCTTACTGGCTACTCCCTCACCCATACTCACTGTGTTTAATGTCAGTCTTCACTCCCATTCTGGATTACCAGCGCTAGCCTGGAGTGAACAAAGAAGCCCCTACAAACATGCTGATTTGCTTGTATGATGGTGCCAATCTACAGGTGGCAGCCTGAAGGGCTTTACTAGGACTCTCATCTCTGGCTCACCCTCCCAGAACTTGCCCTGTAGGCAAAAGCAGCTTGCACACAGCTAAAGCATGGCTTGGGGCAAAGGGTTACCCACTTCAAGACATAAAATAAAGCATCCAGGAGAGGGGGTGTCTATTCCAACAGGCGTAGAGAGGGCATTCAGATTCCTCTAAATAGGGAAATTCCCCAGGTCATTAGCATATGCCAAGTACAAGACACAGGCTCAGAAATCACAGTGAAGAACCCATGATTTTGTGTAAGGATGACCTTCCTTTGAGGAGGGCTAACACTGAAAGAGAACATGCCAGAGATAACATGATAAAATATGAAAATGTCCAGTGTGCAATGATAGAGTAGAAGAAAAAATATGAAATGATGGCCCATCCAGAAGAAGATAAAACATCAGAAAAAATCGGTAAAGAAGACAAAACTTCGGACATAATAAACAAGAATTTTTTTTAAAAAATGGTCTTCAAAATGCTCAACAGCAAGAAAAAATAACTACAGGATATTAGGAAATGATGGATTAATAAAAGGAGAAGGAACCAAACAGAAATACTGGAGTTGAATACCACAATAGAGGGGGAAAAAATAAGCCAATACTATGAAAGGAAAGATTGGCTTCTAATAATATTACATCTGATGAGACAGTCTTCCAAAAATGAGGGAGAGATTAATATGACATTCTCGTATTAAAGCAAACAAACTCAAAAGTAAAAATCCTGAGGGCATTTGTCACTTTAGAGCTACCCTACAAACAACGTTAAGCAAATTTTTCTGACAGAAATGAAAGGACATTTGACAGTGAGTCAATTTACATAAAAACTAAGATCTCTGGTAAAGGTAACCTTTTATGTAATTATAAACACCAGTAATAATGTACTGTATTTTTTGGTATGTAACTCCACTTTTCACTTTGTACAAGTTCTAAAATTCAAATGCCTAAAATAATGATAAATCTGTGCTTTCGTATATACAATGTATGAAGATATAATATGCAACAATTACAACAAAAAGAGGGGTAACAATAGGGTGTAGGGACAGTATTTGTGTAGAGGGACTATGGTTAACATATAATGATAATAACATTGGTTTAGCCATTGGAACAAAGTACCACACTAATGTAAAATAATAATAAGGAAAACTGCATTTGTTTTTGTGGGAGGGGGTGTTATATGAGAACTCTGTTCTTTCTTCATGATTTTCTGTAAACCATAACTACTCTAATTAAAAATAAAACTGCTTCCTGGGACAAAGAACAACACTACATAATTATAAATAGGTCAATTAAAGAAAAAGATGTAGTTATAAATATTTGTGCACCTAACTGCAAAGCCAACAAATATATGAAACAAATACCTACAGATTTGAAAGGAGAAATTGATGTTTGTACAATATGGAAGAAGAATTCAATATACCACAATCAGTAATGGATTGACCATCTATACAGAATATCAATAAGAAAATATAGAAATGTATAATAGTAGGAAAAACTGCAGGTGAGGTATATATAATAATTCTCTTTTTTCTGCATGATTTTTCTTTAAAACTACAACAGCTTTACTAATAACATGAATATAATGAAATCAACTACTATAATTAGTTGCTAATGGTAAAATTTGAATTCCAAGTGTTAAAGAAATTTAGAAATACATCTATCCTACACATGAGCTTGAGAACTTCCCAATAGTAAAATATCTGTCTGAGACAACTCTTGTTATATGATACTAATAAATGTGGTTTATTTGGAGTTGTAAAATGAAATGTCATATTTTTGATATCTGAATTATTCTGTGAACAAATATTTTCCAGATGAACATGACTTGATGTTATAAAATTATGCATAGGAAAAACCAGTTAAAATTGCTAAATTGAGGATGGATTTAAATCTAATGGAATAAAAAAGTTTATTACAGATTTGAACTATTCTTTAAGAAATTGCCACTTGCTGATTTTCAGTTTAGAATATTAATATTATAGAAGAATATTAAGAAGCATCTTAAAACTCTAAACAAATATTTCTTACCTTTTCTAATTATATATCTCACACAACATTTTTTTCTTACTCTTCAACTAAACCAATATATTGAAACAAAATGAATGAAGAATCAGATATGATAATTCAGCTATTTCCCAGTAAGCCAGAAATATATAGAATTTGAAAATGATAATACCATTTCTCTTTCCCCTAAATTTATTTTAATTTTGGAAAACAAAATATTTTTTAAATCTTTGAAATATATGATACATTCTTTTGTATAATTTAAATAATTTTATACACATATCAGTTTTAATGTCTAATATGGTAATTTTCCACAGATATAAGCAACAAATTATAAATTATTTAGGAATTTCAATCATTTCTTGAGTGCGAAGAGTCTCTGAACCCAAAAACATGAGAACGGTTGATTTATGTAAATTATATTAAATTATGTTCTGTCATATTTCACAGAACCTCAGGTAATATATTTTTGTATGTATTTTTCCTGCCATTACCATCTTCTGAATGCTACATTTTGTGAAAATATTAGTATGGCTGTATTAGATGTCTGGTCAGCATTTTTCCTCATAGTCATCTCCAGATTGCAAACCTGCCAAGTTCTTCTATGAATTTTGTTTCACTCTGAATAGTCTTGTTATATCGGGGAATTTTTGCAACTTCTAAGAAAGTAAGCAACCCTTCAGATATTTGCTTTTTTTGCTCAAAATACTCTTATAAAGACTAACAACATTAAATGATTATTAAAATAGTTAAGATCTGCTTGGGCTTTGTGAGACCTTTTCTGAGGCATCCAGGCTCTGGTTAAGACAAAATGTTCTATACTAAATTGGGGTGATTTCTGCTTTCATAGTTTTGACTTCTTTTCTCTATGCACCATGACTTTCGTATCTGTGGGGATAAGGTATGTGGAGACTTTTATTTTTGAACCTTCATTTCTAAGACTTTCCTTAGTGCCTCTAGCTCCTCCCAAACTCTGATACCTTCCTGATTGACAGCAATAAATATGCATTTTCAGAATAATGCCAAATGTTCTACTTTCTTACAACCTGCTTGTGAGGGTAGTAACTCACACTCTGAGGGCATTCTAACATTATTGTCATACACTGTGTGAGACAATCTCTCCAAGCACTTTTGGTACATCTCTCACTATATGCCACAAACCCTTTTATTTGCTTTCTTTTAATAATTCATTCTAAAATGAATCCTAGTTTTCTTTAATTTAGTAACTACTGGTCAATTTTTGTTTGTTTTACTTTTTGATGCCATACTGCTATTCTAAACCCTTAAAATATAGTTTTATTGGGGCTGCATGATTTTATGGGTAAATTATAATGTTAATAAAATATATTTATGATGTTACATAAAACTGAAAATATTGATCATGAGTAGCTATGAAATGTTTGGAATACTTCTCTGTTCTTAAGTTTAACAACAACAAAGAACTTTGCTAATAGGCACTATAATAAATTTAATCTCAAGAGTATAGGGAAAAATTCCTCATCAACCAAGAGTTGAAAGAAAACTGGCTCCTCTAGATGATGAAATTACCATTTCCCCAAGCCTCCTGAGAGATATGACACATACGTTCGGGTTCATCCTAAATAATAAGCATGTTTATAAAGAATCTAGAATTATAATTTTTCCAATGATTATGGGTAAATGTGAATTTCCCAGCAAAGTGACTCTTTGAAATTTATTCATAAGGAATGAAGCAAGATCACGGATTTTGTAAAGTCCCTGCAATTCTGCAAAAGAAATATTCATATTACAAAAGATAAAATTGTTCCCTCACTTCTCAGGTATATCTGTATGCTTTAATTCATGATTTTCTTTAAATGGCTAGTTAAAAATGCACTTACATAGCTGTGATATGTCCAGTATCATTAGTATACTTATTTCTGCCCCAAATTATAAATTGATACTCATAGAGAATCTGAATGTTTCTACTTCTGGTTTATTATAGTTGATCAGTTTTTAAAATGGTACCTGATAATATATATGTGATATATAGGCTATATTCCAAATACCAAAATATAATGATACAGAAATTACCGAGAAATTGAACTAGTACAAACACTATGTGTTATTACTTGAACTAGGTTGTAAAGGATAGCTAAGAAATTCAGAGGCAGCAGTGTGCTATGATATCATTTCATAGGAATAAATCCTCATAAGCAAAATAGTCCTTCAAATATGAATGAATTTGCAGAGATATGCAGTAAAGTGTTCACTACGAATAATTTCTTACATTTATTTACAGGATAGTAAACACTAGATATGCTCTATATAGTCTTTACTTATGATCTTGTATTTCATGGGTTTAACAATTGATGAGAAATAGGTATCCCACATTTTTTCCACATTTAAATATTGTGAAATAAACATTTTCTAAATATCCCTGAAGTAATAAGGAGCAGGGATAAACATCGACTCTTTCTCTCCCTCTTATGCCCAAGGCTATCATGATCACTGTGAAATAGAAGATGTATGGTAAATTTAGCCTAGGGAAACTTGAGAATTTTACAGACCAAGTGGAAAGATGCAATCTGAAAAGAAAGAGGACATGAATGAGACTTCTAAGAATCAATAAGCATGTGTGTTGTGATAAAGGAATTTAAAAGGTCGTCTGGAATTTGGGTTATGTCCAATAACTATCCCTTAGGAAAATAATATCAAATTAATTACTGAGTATTGTTTTTGCTATTTTATAAAATATTTGCTAAAGAAATTTATCTTCCTCATAAAATTGAGGAAAGAAGAAATATGCATAATGGAAATGATTATTATAGTAAGATAATTTACATAAATGTTTTGTAAAAATCCTATAAATTCATAGGAATATAATCAATGAGAGTAAATCAACACCATTAAAATTATTACCCACATAATAATTGTATGCTACTTAGTAACTACACATGGATGAAATATAAAAATAAAATGTATGACTGTACATAATATAAATATATAAAAATTATATATTGTACATTAATTTATATTTCAACATTTTATTGTTATTTGCCTCCACTTAGTTTTTCCCAATATAAAATTAAATAATTCCCAATTGACATCCCTCAAGATAATTAGTATTAGAATTCAAAGTATAATTAAGACTGGAATAGGATTTATGATTTGTTCTGCTTCAAGACAAACTCAAGTAAAAGAGTTGTGATTACAATAGTTATATAAAATAAGCAGATTTCTACAAATTCTAGAAAAGCATGGAGCAATCTATCTGGAATGAAAATTAGCCATTCATCAAATATTGGAATTCATGCCTGATTGAAGGAAGAGTGCATTGAGGAATAGTAATATCAGGTGGGGTTTTTTCTGAGGTATTGGGTTCAGGTGAGAAGGTAAACTAGAGAGACAGTGTAGACAATTGTACTGGTATACACTGCAATGGAAAACAGGAATAAATTAGATCTCAAGAGATTCTATTTTGGGAGAGCATGGCTGCAAAGGATTACAGAAAGTACTCAAAGGATGAAAAGGCTCAAAGTAAGCAAGAAAGAGTGATGAAATTTAATCCTTCTGGTATTTTTTGGGTTAAATCCATTCTGAGAAGACTCTCAGAACCATTCATTACCTGTGTCACAGAAACCAATTTTTAGTCAACTGGCCAAAGATTCAGCCATATCAGCAATCATCCTAGGCACCTGGTACATGAAGAGAGCAGCTGTTCAGTGCTCAAACAAAAGGGTTGCTGCAGAGGCTCTCTTATACAGTGTTTCTCTGGAACTAAAATCTGTTAATGAGTAAATTGAGAAAATAATTCCTGATGTCTCCTGGCAGAGTTTGAAAAGATACTTTACTAAAATACTGTAAATAGGACTCATAACTGAAAGGCCTTGATTTCATTTTAAATAATTTGAGATCTTAGATTATCTGTTCTTATAAATTAACATATAAGAGCAGAGTTAAAAAAGAAAGTGAAAAGGGAAATATGTGAATTCATTGATTTCAAAATACTGACATTTGTCCATTTCCTGTAAGGTGAATTTTTCAGAAGACATATGTAAATACCAATAGTGGCATTTTATTTGTTAATGATGTAGATTATCTCCACTTTATTTTAGTATAGTCTTATTTTATATTTTGAATACAAGGAAATGGCAACATATTATAAGAAATGGACAATCTCACTCTATTCATTGGATTCCTCCTCATGGATATCTCAACCTCACAAGACCTCCAAATCCTGCAAGGTCTGCTGTTCCTAGTAATTACCATGGGAGCCTTGATGGGGAATCTTCTGTTACTGTCATTGTGACAGGCCCAAAATTGCACTCTCCAACATACTTCTTTCTAGGCAATTTATCCTTCATAGACTTTTGCTGCATTTCAGTTACTGTTCCCAAAATAATTGTGAATCGTCTGGCAGGCAGTATATTGATTTCTCTCCCAGCATGTGCTGCTCAGATTCTCCTGTTTATGTTCCATGTATCCATAGAGTTGGCCTTCCTTGTTGTGATGTCCCATGATCACTATGTTGTCATTTGCCACCCTCTGCACTATGAGCTCACCATCATGCCACATCTGTGCATACAGGCAACTGATGGCTCATGGGCAATTGGGTTCATCCATTCTGTGATTCACATAGTTGCCATGCTCAGGCTTCCCTTCACAGAGACCAACGTGATCCATCAATATTTCTGTGATGTGCCTCAAATTTAGAGGATCTCCTCTTCAGACATTCAGTTTTCTGAGTTTATAGCCTTAGTTCTAAGGGCTAGTATTCTATTACTCTGTTCTGCTTTTGTGCTTAAGTCCTACATTGATATATTTTCAATGGTGCTTAGGACGCATTCTGTGGAAGCCCATAAGAAAGCCCTAGCTACCTCTACCCATCAGTTGGCAATTCTTATTTTCTTTTTAGTTTCTGGGTTAATTGCTGCCTTTGGTCCTCTTGAAAATAAGGCATCTCTCAGTAATCTTCTCACAGCTGTCTTCAACAAAAATGGTGCCCCCATTCATAAACCCAATCATCTATAGCCTATGGAACAGAGAGATTAAAACTGCTCTATGCAGAATGTTCCACAGATATTTTGAACATCCAAGCAGGATTATCTGGATTAAAAATTTCTGAAAAATAATGGAATGAATTTTAACTCATATTTGATATATGTTCTTAAATATGAATATATCCCAATTAAATATCCAGTTTTTCTGTATAACCTTTTGCTTTTTACATACATGATAGTGAACTATGCACCCATGTCCTAATTTTTCAAATCTAGGCATTTGTGTAATTCACACATTTTTCAGGAAAATATTTTCCATATTTCAAAATTATTTTGAAAGATGTTAGGATGATTTTTAGCTAAAAACAAAGAATGATATCATATGGAGAGGACAATGGATGAGTACCTTACAAGGTGCCCATGTATTTGAGAGAACATCAAGGTACAGGATCCTGATGCCCTGGAAGAGAATATTGATTGTTTTGGTTTAGATAAGTCAATTAAAATTGTTTTCATTGTATTTACCTTCCTACAAATATCTGTACCAAGTAATAAAGTTATAGAATTGAGACTCAACTGCAGGATTAATGACACAAAATAGAGCCAACACTGAGAGCCCCATTAAAGTAGCTTCCCTCATTGTAATGTGGACTACTAAAACCTAGGTCTCAACAGAGCAGATACTTTGTAAGCTTTTCTCCCTGCTTATAAGTTGGCTCTTTATCACTTATAATACTTTGTTATTTGCTGTATTACTGATTTAAAAATAATAATTTCATTCATTTAGGATAATAAAATGTGATTTTATGCTCATTTCAAGACCAAATATTTTAAGTGTATAAAGCTCCTTACCAAAATATTGCTCTTAGTATATCTACCATATTTACATAGCTATCTTTCTATCAATATGTCACCTGTCTCTATTTTCTCTTGTAGCATTTGTGTTTCCCTCTGTATGTGAGGTTATATTTTAGTAACAGATGCATTTTTATAGCTTATTGTAATACTATACTAATAATGAAGCATAATAATGAATAAAACAATTCAGCTACAAAATATCTTTAAAAAGAGAAACAAAAAATATATATGTGATCCTAGGCAGAATATATAGAGGTGACTCAAAACATAAATATAGAATCATGGAAAAATCAATCAGAGGATAACTCCTCATATCTGCATGTGGCATCAGGCAATCAGGCATGCATTCACAATCCAAGAGCACCAGACTCTGTCCTAAAGGAAGTAGAAATAAAAATAGAATACTGAGCATTATTTTGAGTGGGTATTTAAGATTCTTTCTCACTTAGAATTTTTTGGAACTTTCAGATGCTTTCTCAACACTTTCCCTCAAGGTATTTTTGCCATTTTACAGGTTTCAGTGTAAATTTCTCCAGTTAAGATTTTCTTCTAAAATCCCAAATCACGGGAAACCTAGAAGCAAAACACAGTCCTTTCCTACACAAGAAAACACCATTTAGGGCCACTACATTAATGATATATGCACAAATCTAAACACATTTACATTGTCACACAAAAAAATGGAAAAATAATTTTCACGGAAATGGTGCTATTAAAAGTACCTTAAGTCAATATGCATGAAGAATATATAAATGAAGGAAGAGAAGGAAGAAGAGGGTTCAAAGTGCAAAAACAAAGGAATAATTAAAAAAACAATACATTTCTCAGACTTTATAAACATCTTTGAAAAAATTCAAATGCAGGGGAAGAAATTATTGTAGAGATAATTTTCAGAACTAAAGGCACAAAAGGTTATTACTTAGAAAATAAAATGTAATATAGACCTAACAAACCCAAATTAGGATTGCCAGTATCTGTAACTATGAGAAAACATGAAGTGGGGATGATCATTACAAATGAGTATGAGCTTTATATATGTAAGATATGTTTATTTTTTCAGTTAAATTAGAAAACAGAAAATTTTAAAAATACATTCTTAAACTTAATCAAGTGAATATTAATCAAATATGTGGAAGAAAACTCATAAATGTGAGGTATTACATTCCTGAATTCCTACTGGCCCTGTCTTAGGACACTTCATAAAGGAAGCAACTATGAGAGATTCACATCAAAAGGCAACTGAAGGGAGGAGCTAGCATGAGATACAAACAGAAAACATATCATTCAACAGGCTGTAGCAGTTTGAGATTATTTTATGAATCAAAAAAAGAAAAAGATTGTGTTTTTAAACTGGTTTATTCCTGTGGGTGTGATAACTTTTGATTACATTAAATTCAGTTGGGGGCCTTTGATTAGATTACTTGATAAGATCACTTTAGGGCTTTCAATTGGACTATGTCAGTGAGGCATGACTCAGGTTGAGACTACCTTCTTCCTGGGTCTGATATAAATGGAAGCACAGAGAGAGACAGGCAAAGGTAAAGGAAGCTGCCATTTTTCATCCTGTCATGTGAGAAAGAACTAGAAGATCACTTAAGCACAAAACCCCATGAGGCGGGGCCCATGAAGCAACTCATGAGGAGACAAGTCCTGCTGTATGCCTGGTATCTTACAGCTAAACTCTCAAAGAAAGTGGAACAGCCAAGAATGATATAGAAGACCTG
The DNA here is from genome assembly GCA_029593785.1 of Cabassous unicinctus. Classification (NCBI taxonomy): domain Eukaryota; kingdom Metazoa; phylum Chordata; class Mammalia; order Cingulata; family Chlamyphoridae; genus Cabassous; species Cabassous unicinctus. The sequence continues at coordinate 29,267 of JAQZBX010010619.1, read as the reverse complement.
GAAAGAAACAAGTTCTAAGCCTGGTTGCCCTTAGCTATGCTCAAACCTCAGCAGAGATCAGTGGCCATATTGCTTCAACACATAGCAGCTGCCTTTGATGAGAAATCATCTCTGATGGTGCTTCAGAGTGGACTTTTCATAGACTTGGAACTTTAAGCTTTTATCCTGTATTAGTCAGCCAAAGGGGTGCTGATACAAAGTACCAGAAATCTGTTGGCTTTTATAAAGGGTATTTATTTGGGGTAAAAGTTTACAGTTATAAGGCCCTAAAGAGTTCAACTCAAGGTACCATAAGAGATACTTTCTCAGCCAAAGTCATTTGCCACGTATTGAAGCAAAAGGGCTGCCATTATCTGTGAGGGTTCAGACTTCCTCTTTCCTCTGAAGTCTCCAGGGGCCCAGCTTCTTCTGATCTCAGCCTTAGGTTGGAGGTCTCTTTTCTTTCCAGGCTCAGCTGCTTTGGTCTTTGCCCAAGATCACCTGTAAACTATGAGGTGAATGGCTCATCTCTCTTCCTTGGAACACAGGTTCAAAGCTGACAAGTTCTCTCCTCTTCCTTGTCTATGGAGCTCTCTCTATTCCTCTGTGTGCCTTCTTGATTCAGTGTCCATTTATATAGTCCACAAAGGGGGCAGAGACTCAAACTAAGTTGCCCTAATGATGTGGTTGAATCAAAGTCCTAATCTTTAAATAACTTAATCAAAGGCATCTCAGCTGAATCTAATACAATCAAAGGGTATCACTTCCAGAGGAGCAGACCAGTTTACAAACATAATTTCTCTTTTTGAAATTCATAAATAATTCCAAACTGCCACATACCCCAAATAAATTCCCTTTATCAAAGCCAACCCATTCTGGTACTTTACAATGGCAACAATCTGGCAAACAAACACTGTCCAAATTAGAAAAGTTGCATATGATGCTGTGGTTAGATGATTGCTGCAAAAATAGAGATGATAGAATAGGATATTTATTTCATGAAATTGGGTATTTTAAAAATTAAAGTATATGTAAAAGTTCTACAAGAATTTCAGAGGGTTATATAAAACACAAATATATGATATATATATATCATATTATATTTTATATATATAGATATATATATATATATATATAATTACCAAGTTGTATTTATCTACAAAAACATGTGGTTCAACATTAGAAAAATGAAAAGACCAATTCATTACAACAAGAGAGTTTAAGGGAGAAACTTCATAGGATCATGCCTTGTTTTAGAAATGAATTATTTTGCTAAAATATTAATTCATGATAAAAACTGTTATAGAATATTTAGAAAGTAATATCCTATGAGAAAAATTAATTATTAAAAGGAAATTTTCTTAGATCAAGCACATATAACTTAAAATATGTATGATAGAAGCATTTCTTCATAGGGAACCAGACAAATAAGACCACTCTCACCAACTTCTTTAGGAAGCATAGTGGAGTAAGAAAAGGGAAATAAAACATACATGAATGGAAATGAAGAAAACACTTTCATTAGCAACACATATAATTTTGATTGAGAAAGTTAAAAAAATTAACCTCTGCAAATATAGTAAGAATCTTAATTGAATCATGTTTGAGAAGGCAATTGAATTCTACATGCCAATAAATAAATATGAAATACATATAGAAAAGAAACAAAATAGAGAAAATGAATTTTTAAAAATATTCATAGTAGAGTGAAATATCAAGTAACAGAGATTTCCCAGATCTTGTGGAAAAAATAAATGTTTCATTTAGGGCTCTTAAGTAACTGAATTAAATGGAGAGATAGACCCTATATATGGATTGGAAGACTAAATATTATAACAATGTCAATTATATTCATAGGTTGAATGGCACGTAAAGAAAAATCCCTAAAGATTTTCTACCATAGAAATTGACAAGTTGGCCATAAAATTCACATGAAATCCAAATAGAATAAAAACTCTTAAGGAATAAAAAGCTAAAAGGATTTCCTAAACATATATCAAGTCTTTCTATAAAATAATAATAAGTAAACATTGTGGCAAAAAGTCAAAAAATGAGAAGTACAGATGCAACAGAATGGAGGGTATGTATATGAATATTCAGAAGACAGATGCAGCAAGGAACTGCAGTGGAAAGAACATTTCTCTTACTCAACCTACTCAAAACCAACTCCAAGTCAATTAAATAATGAATTGAGGAAATCACTATTAAAATTATTTTGAAGATATCTTTAGAAGTTTGAAGGAATGTTTTAGAAGGAGGAGGAGGATGAGAAGAGCCAGAGGAGAGGATGAGGAAGAAGAGTAGATGGAGGAGGAGGAAAAGATACAAAAATATACACCATGGAAACATATTTGTGAATTTGATTGCAATAAATGAATTTTTATTTCAAGAACCAAAAAAGGTCACAGAATTAGATATAAATCACTAAAAACATGTGTGACTTTTCAGGCTTAGATAGGAATTTTTAAGAAAAGGAAGCACATATATCTTGTTTTACACATGACAGTATATTCTGCATCATTGATATGAGGAAAATAAACAGTGTATCCTCCTGGTACTACCACATATTCAGCAGTTTGGAAAAAATATATCTGGATTCAGTAATTATTGGTGATGTGGAACAAAAATATGTGGAAATATTATATATGTGTGTGTGTGTGTGTGTGCATAAATTGCTACAGCTTCTCTGGAAAACCATTTGATATTTTCTTAGCAAACTAAGAATAATTTACATTACAGTAAGAAGAAAATCTGTGCTGAGAGCAACAGAGATTTCCTACTTATGACACATTTTGTGTTGGCTGTAATTTTGATCCATAGTCAGTGCCCACATTCTCTACCCAGGATATTGTAACAGCCTTCACATGGAATGTTACTTGTTCTCATGGCAGAATGATAAGATGTTATGAAGAAGTTCTCATATGTTGGCTCTCAAACCCACAATCAGAGAGAGAAACGTGATATACTCTAGTAGCCCTTGGTGTTTACATTTATACTATTTTTATAAGTATATAGTATACTTCCAATAATCATTTCCCTACAGCATTGTCTATTCTTTTTTCTTTTTATAAAATATAATATCCAATTTCTAAAAATTCATACCAAAAGCACTTCCATGTGCTTTCCTAGAAGGATATCAAGTCAAGAATGAAATATATATTTTTCAGATACAGACTATCATTTCCCCAAATGTAAGTGACATTAAATTCATTTGCATATATGTGGTATGAGTGCAGAAATAAATAAAGAAATCAATGCAACAGAATAAAGTACACAGCTACAGAAAATCTCATTTAGGAACACAATATATGATAAAGGTATTGAATGGTAGTCTATGTACTTTCAGTTAATGGTGATTGGGTAGCTGGATATTCATTGATAATAAAAGAAATTTCACTCCTGCCTTTCACTCTACACAAATGATGTAGTATAAGGACAACACACGAAAGTCAAAACTATAATGGCTTAGATACTAACATTGGATAATATCTTCAGGATACCAGCCTAGGTAAGTATCTATCATATAAGAAGAAAATACAAACCACAAAGGAAAATATTGATTATATTTGAATGGAAAATATCTATTGCTAAAAGGATTTAGAAAAACTCAAAATTTTTTGTAACAAACTGGGGGAATGTACATGCCATAAAAAATGCAGACAGGAATATCACAGAAGAGAATTCCAGATTTATTTAAAGTATATTAAAACTTAAAAACACACATACACACCCAAACTAATCATGAATTCTAATGAAGTCTAATGAATCCTCGATATTTTTTATGTAATATAAAGCTTCTTTAAAAATAAAATAATGAACTAAAAAAAGAAATAGAAAACATGAACAGAACTATAACAAGAAAAGAGATTGAATCATAAGTCAAAACCATGATTAGAGACTAGGTTAGGGAGACAACAATAAAAAAGGCAGATTAGGGTCCTCCAAAAGCCTGATCCTCCACAGAAACACTGGAAGTATGAGCAAAACCTGTCAGAATCAACTTTCAGGAAAATCAAGAAAATACTCAAAGATTTAAATCAACCAAGCAAATATTCAAAAAAAATAGGTGCCTAATAGTTGCTCAGAGAGGCACCTGGAGCCTCACTTTGCAGTTTTCACAATGAGCATGTACTCTTTCCTTCACAGGAGCCACGTGCGGGTTATCATAACGATTCTAAAGAGAAACGAGGCTCTGCGAGGTGGATAATAAGTGGAAAAACACACTAAAAGGTTCAAACCCAGGCCTTCCCGGCTCCAGTCCAGCTGGTTTTCCCCGTGCCCGCCTAGAGCACAGACCCTTCTTTGTGCCTCCGCCCTGGAGCTCGGGCCTGGCCTGGTGTCTTGGGTGGGGTCCCCAGGAGCCAGGACCCGAAATGCAGGTTAGCGTGCAGGGATTCACTGGGTCTGCCCCACAACCAGCCGGAGAACGACGGAAGGAGGATCTGCAGGGGAAACAGGGACCGCCATGTCCAGCTAGCCCACGGGGAGTCCTGGAGCCGAATGGCCCTTCGGGGGGTTTAAAGAGAGTCAAAGGCACCTTTACCCGCGGCCAGCGGTGGCTGGACGTGGGCTGCCACCTGGGAAGCCCTGTGGCTTGGGCGAATGGCTGGCCTTAGGGTGGAGAGGAAGGCGGCTGGGTGCCGCCTGCTGCCAACACTGCCGGCAGGGGTGAGTGACGCCGTGGGGTGCCGGACAGTCAGCGGCTGGGAGGCGGGCTTTTCTCTGAAGCACGCTGCCCTGTGCCCTGCCCAGAGCGCTGCCCCAGCTTCTTGAAGCGCAGCCCTCGCTCTCTGGTCATGCTGCCTTCTGCACGCCACGTCGCACTGTGGCTGTGCTCTGAAAGCTGCCTCTGCACGTGTGTGCGCCTAGGGCACGCCTGTGTGCGCATGCATGCATGCGTGTGTGTTTCTCACCAACGTCTACTGAGGCTCATTCTGTTTACTGCTCAGGCTGGAATGTCAGAACCTCCTGGCAGGTGAGCAAAGCCGAGCCCTACCTTTGCTCGGTGTCTGGGCTCAGTGCATTTTGGGCCCCAAAATTGTAACCATGGGAACCTGCCCTGATGCTTCCCGTAGTGCAGAGAGCCCACGCATGGGGACAAAGACTCCACATCTGGCCGGCCTCCTGGCGCCCCTCTGAAGCCTCTCAGAAGGGTATCATCTTGGATGGGGAGTGGGCTTGGTCAGGGCTGTGCGGCTGTTTGGCAGTGAGAATTTCACAGGAGAGATGCCGAGAGGCTGGGCCCTGTCCAGAAGCAGTGAACCCCTTCTCCTCAGAGGCGCCAGCTGTCAGCAGCAGCAAGTTCACACGTGCTCTCGGAGCCACTGAATTCAGACTCTGCAGCTCTGTCGCTGCACTGATGTCTTCCATGCTCCAGAGACCACCAAGAGTGTCTGGTGTGAAAGTGTCAACCGTCTTGCCTTCCGGGGGACTCATCCTGGACCACTGCCTGAGCCTCGCCCTCTCCGGGCAGGGGTCTGCTCTGCCATCTCCACCCGCCCACCACAGCCAGGGAACTGAACCACTTTCTGAGGCTGCCTTCCGGGCTGGTGGGCTGGATGGGACATAAGCTGCTGCTTTCTTGGGCAATTTGGGGGTTACAGAGAGACCAACCCCAACTCCTGCCTCCAGGCTTTCCCATGTCACACCTGCTGACTGATAGCAGGAGGTCCACTTTGCAGAGGATGGTGTTTTTCAAAGATGGCTCAGACCCGTCAGTGAGGGCAGGCACGGGGCACAGGGCCTGGCCTTCGTTTTGGAGGCCCTGTGTGAGAGAGTCGCCCTTCCTGGGAGCTGTGTGTATTGGTGTTGGAGGGGAGAAGTTAGGGGGTTCCCTTGAAATGGGGAACACTGTGGAATGGGATAACCCAGAAGCTGGGAATGGCAGAGACAAACATCGCTGAGTTTGCCAAGCTGTCCACAGTCTCCTTCTGGCTGGAACGTGACCTCCAGAAGGTTGAATAAGGAGAACATTGAGATCATTTTGCAGACCAGCCCAAGTGTGTGGCCTGTGTGGCGAGGGCCTCCCAGCCTCCCGTGCTGTCAGCTCGTCCTCCGAGCAATGCTGGGGTGTGTCCCCCACTTTCATTATGAGGAAGCAGGGTCAGAGCTACAGTCTGGATGCTCATTTTAAAAATGAACCACCTCTCTTGGAGCCAAGCAAAGCTTTCCAGACCAGGTGTCATCCGAGATGAGGCTTAAGAGATGAGTTAGGAGTTCTGCAAAGGGGCGGCAGGCTCAGAAGACTCAGAGGAGTGGGCAGCACCCATCCTAGTTAGCGCCTCCTGGGGACTGAGGTTTTAGCCCTTGTCCTCATCACTGGATAGCACCATAATTATTAGGAACTTCCAGAAGCAGGAGCATCAGAGAAAAAAAGCTGCTTTGAAAGTTATATATAGGAAGAAGACTAAGGCAAAGATGGAGCAGTTAGAAAAAGATGAACACAAAGACATTGCTTTCTTTGTTTTATAGAATCTTTTTTGTCTATCGAGTCAGGAACCTCAGAGAAAGGCCCAGAGAGGAGGAGAATGGAGTCGGACCGAGAGGTGGCCTTGGCACTCAGGAAACAGCCCTGGCCGCGGCCCCCACCTGTGCTCTCTTCCCGGCTGCCCCTTGGGCTTGCTGGGCATTTTGGGGCAAAACCCTCGCCTTCTGTGGGTCTCACTGTGCACAGCCACCACCTGCAAGGAGCCTTTAAGTCCCATCACTCCCTGGATCTATTTTTAACAAAAATCACACACACTCCCACTGTGAGTTTGCCATAATGTTATCTGTAGCTACATAGACTTCCCAGCAGCAGAAAGAAACAGCCCTCGTGAGGCGTCAGCTTGTCGGAAGTGACTGGCATCCGGTGGGGTCCCAGCCTGTCCCCCAGATCTGCCCCACGGTTGAGTGTGGGGAGCGGGCAGCCTTGGGCAGCCTTGGGCAGCCTTGGGCAGCTCCTGCACCTGGTGCTGTGTTCTGGGAACAGAGCGGCAGAAATAGTACCCCACCCCGGCCCCGGCAAGCACACTGCTGGGAAGAGGCTGTGTGTGTTTATTTTTTATTTAATTGTTTTTTGGGGGGACCAGATCACTCTCTGTAAAGGCAGTGATTCTGAAGTTGGGGTTGGGGGGACCCTGAAAAGCTGCCGAATCCCTGCTAGATGAGTCACTTATCGCAGCAGCTTGTCATCACCAGCTTGAGACTGTTCTAGGAATTCTCAGCACACATCCTGCAGGGAGGGCACGGCTGCGTGGAGAGCACCCGGATCCTGATGGTGTGAAATCCCTCTGCCTTGCAAAGCGGGGCCGGGTTGTAAGGGTGCGTGGCTTGCCTTCTCCGTGTCCTGGATCCAGGGTCCCCGTGCACTAAGCGACTCTGGTCCTTAGACAGATGCCGCAAAGTCAGCCTTTCTGTAGCCTGCTTGGTGCTGCGCTGGTGCCATCTGGAAATGGGGTAATGACAGCTTTCCTTTCACCCATCGTGTGTTATGGCAAAGACCCTGTGACACCGGGCCTCAAAGCCCATCTATGCCCCCATGGCCCCGGGCTGGCCAGGGTTCTGGCACGAGGCCCTTGCAGCCGATAAGGAGGGATCGGAGTGGTGCCCAGAGGACAGTGGCCAGGCGGGGAGTTAGAATCAGGAGCACGGGAATGTGACAGTGCAGGGAGACCTGCGTGCCCTGGAGGTGCCCCTGCTGGAAGCCTTCTCTGAATCCCTCTGCCCACGGAGTCTTGGCTTTCTCTCATACAGGAGGCTTTTCCTCTCAAGAGGGGCCAGGGCTGCCTGACCTCATGTATTCCCCTCAGGACAGGCTTGTCAGGTACTTGGCCTCCCACACCCTGGCTGCACCAGACCTGCCTCGCCCAGGGGGGGCCTGGTCCACAGACACCTCCCTCTCCTCAGGGTCCCTGGATGCGGCCAGGGCCTCAGCTTGTTGCCAGGCTCTTCACAGCTCACCCAACAAGTACTGGTGCATTTTAGGCCCAAGGTAGCATGGTGGAGAGCCTGGGGCTGAGCACCTTGGCAAGTTCCAAATGCCCGAGTTCCCCCAGAGTGCAGGAGGCCACCCAGCTCGGTGCTGAGCCCAAGGCAAGGATGGCTACAGCTCAAGTGGGTGGGCACCAGTGGGAGTCCAGAGCTGGCTACTCCACTCCACCCACACAGCGGCCTCCAGGAGGCTTTCACCCCCATTTTCCTGAGAAGGAAACTGAGGCTCAGAGAGGGCCTGTGAACAACAGAGCCAGGTTTAGAAAAAAATCTAACCCTAGATGCTTTCTGTACCTAACGCACAAAGGTGCCTCAAATAGCATGCATTGCAAGAGGCCTAAAATAAATTATGGGGTGGAACTAGAGAAAAGAGTGCTAAAATGGTTCTTGTTCTGCCTGGGATAGAGTTATTCAATAAATGAACATGAGTCAGTGGGGAGGCAGCATTTTCTCCTTGGGAAAAAGTGTATAATTCTGCAATTAGAGGTTCCAGTAAAAGTGGGTGGGCAGCTCCTTAAATTATAAATTACGACCAATTAGCAAAGATGAGCAGCTGTAGCTACATAGGCTGGAAGCCGATAAGTCAGGAACTTTATGCTTTAGGTCATGGCCACCTTGGAACCCATCCAGCTGACTTTGGCCACAAACTTCTAATTGGGATTCCTCCTTCTATTTTGCTTCTGCATTCCTTCTCCTCGTAGACATGTTAATAATATTTATTTTTAAAAACTGTATGTATATAATAAATATATAACATATATATTTGTAACTGTTTTAATTTGTTAAGGTCTGCCAAGGCAATTTACTGGAAATGGGTTGGCTTTTACAAAGAGGATTTATTAACTTATAAGCTTACAGTTCCAAGGCCATGAACATGTCCAAATCAAGGCATCATCAGGAGATGCTTCCTCCCCGAGCTGCAGCTGTGGGCGATCAGGCTCAAGGAGGCATCCGCTTGCCTCTCCGCTCTCCTCCGGACCTTGTTGCTTTCAGCTTCTGGCTTCAGTGGCTCCACTCAGCTTCTGTGTTCCATTGATATCAGCTTCAGCCTCCTGGGGCCTTCTCTCTCAGGTTCTGGGTGTTTCTCTGGACAGCAAGAAAGAAGAAGGATGCAGTAATGAGGAGGGTCATGTTTGACTCTTGGACAGGAGAGTGGTGGGGGTAGGGGAAATTGACCCAAAAAGGTTAGACTCAGTTAAAGCTACATGAGTGGGGGGGCAGTGTAGGGGGTGGGGGACAAACAGAGTTTTGGTGTAAGAAGAAATTGAAGCAGTGAAGGAGAGCTGGGCCATCAGAAGCGGGATGTAAAACCTGTTTCTTTGAACACAGTGTGGTGTCTCACTACGTGAGCCACTCTCTGGAGCACAGAATGGCCTGGCTTCCCAGAGTACCAGCAATGCCACATGGAAACTGCAGGTCTGTCCCTGCATAAACAATGGGACTAAGAACATAAACTGTTTAAGAAGTTCCTCCTTTTTCACCATAATTACAAATAGCCCGTCATTCAGATCATGGGATGGAATTTGATGCTAGACCTTTTTTAAAAAATTTTTAAAATTTTTTGAAAGACACTTAGATTATACAAATGTCACATAAAAAATATAGGGGCTTCCCATATGCCCCGCTACCCACACCTCCCACATTTTCCCACATTAACAACATACTTCATTAGTGAGGTACATTCATTGCTACTGATGAACACATTTTGGAGCAGGACCACACAGTTTCCATATACTTTCTATTTGGCTAATAAAACTCCTTAGCTTTACATGTAGATAAACATGTGGCCATTCACAGCAGCATGTCTGCTGATGATTTATACAGGACTCACTTGAGCTCAGTGGCTCTCAAAACCTTTCTTGCTATCCCTGCACTTCTAAGGAGCATAGTACATGCAGATCAATAAAAGAGACTTGGGTCTTCTGCCACCAGTGGGCTAGCCAGTGTGCCATTTGGTGAGAGCCTGGATGGGCATCCATCCCTCAAGCTGGATTCTGAATCTAGAGGGAAAGCAGGAACCCCTTCAGGGGATTCTGATAGAGCCCCAAGGAGATGTGTGACCCACTGTGACTCGCTGTCTCAGAGTTCACACAGCCTGGGGTCCTGCTCCTGCCTAAATGGCCAGGTCTGCCCTCACCCCATTCTTCTAATTCTAAACCTAGCCTCCAGCCTTACACACCCTCTGTAACAGTTTGGTATTATTTATGAATTCCAAAAATAGATATTGGATTATGTTTGTAAATTGGTCTCTCCTTCTGGGTATATTAGATTGTATTGGATTCATAGATTTCACTCTTACTTGATTAAATAATGATTAAGGCTTTGATTGGGCCATGTCAGTAGGACGTTGCATCTCCATCCCCTTGGTGGGCAGGAACTCACAGAGAAAACAACGTGGCAGAGGAGAGAGTAGTAGGGGTTTTAATGCTGGAGCCCCAGGAAACAAATACACAAAGAAGCAGATACTTGAGGAAAGAGAGAAGGCTCCATTAGACACGGCAGAGGCCCCAGGAAGAGAGATGAGCTGTTCGCCTGATAGTTTATAGTTATCCTTGTGGAGAGAGCAGAGCAGCTGAGCCTGGAGAGGAAAAAGCCCCAGGAGAGAGACAAGAGTTATCCCAGCCTACAGCTGATATTGGAAGAAGCTGGGACCATGGAGCCTTAAGAGGAAGAGGAAGGCTGAACCCTTGCAGATGTTGTCAGCCATCTTGCTCCAAAATGTGGCAACAGACTTTGGTGAGGGAAGTAACTTATGCTTTATGGCCTGATAACTGTAAGCTTCTACCCCAAATAAATATCCTTTATAAAAGCCAATCGTTTTCTGGTATTTTGCTTCAGCACCCCTTTGGCTGAGTAATACAGAATTTGGTCCCAGGAATGGGATGGTGCTTTTATAATTACCAAAATGCTGGAATGGTTTTATAAATGGGTGAGGGGTATTTTTTGGAGGAATTGTGAGATGCTTGATGGAAAAGGCCTAGATTCCTTTGAATAGACTGTTGTTAGTTATATGGATGCTAAAGAGACTTTATATGAGGCCTTAGAAGCAAATGATGAAACTATTTTTGGAAATTGGAGGAAAGGCGATCCATGTTTTAAAGTTGCAGAGAACTTAGCCAGATTGACTCTTGTTGTTTTATGGAAGATAGTATTTGAAAATGGTGAGCCTGGGCATTTAGCTGAAGAACTTTCCAAAGTGAACTCAGAGAATGTGGCTTGGCCTCTCCTTGCAGTTTATAGGAAAATGCTGGATGAGAGAGATAAGCTGAGTACTGAACTGTTGGGCATAAAGAAACTAGAAACTGATTCCAGAAATTCCAAACCTCTGGAAATCAAGCCCCCAGATAATAGCACCCCATTTGAGGACTTAACTAAACTTGGAACTTGTAAATCAGGATTGAAAATGTAGTTATCTAGGAAAGACTTGTGGAAAGCCTTACTGTCTGATGGCTTGGACCCCTGCTTTTTGCATGCTAAACCAACAATCTTTTTGAGAGAGTTGTATGAACAAAACCACTGTCAACTTGGACTAAAAGGAACATGGAAGGGAGAGATTGAGGGGGAAATGACTTTAAGAGGAAAACCATGGAGGCTGAGATCTGGAATTAAGACATCTCCTCAGTCCAAGAGAAGAACCCCACGCATGTGTACAGAGAGGGTGAGTTTGCTCCAGCAGTTGAAGAAGGTGGATGTTCCCACCCATTGTTCAGGGAGATTTTGCTGCCCCAGGGTACAGAGAGGGTGGAGCACATTCCCAAAGGATTAGGGAGGTTAACGTCACCACCCCATAGGTCTGAGAGGGGTGGGCCTGTCCCCCATGGATTAGGGAAGGCCAGGTCACCAACTCATTGCTCTGAGAAGGTTGGGCCTTATGCCAAAGGTTGGGGAAGATGTTGTCTTTCCTTCACTGTACTAGGGGCATTAAGAATCTAATCCAAAGATTCAGGAAAGTGTGACAATCACTCCAACTCTCTTGGAGGGTGAGGTCTTGAGCTCAGTCACCACCCAGATGCTTGATGAGTATAGAACCAAGAAAATGGTCATTGGGCAAACCTGTGGAATGGGTGGGTCCGTATGAGGCCACAGGAAGAAGAAATCATCATCTTAAGAATGACTCTCAGACTTTGAACTCTAATGAACTATGCCCTGCAGGTTTTCAGAACTGTAGAGGACCCATAACTCATGTTTCCCTCTCAATTTCTCCTTATGGTAATGGAAAAGTTTATCCTTTGTCCATTTATGTATTGGAAGCAGATAAATTGTTTTGTAAGTTTCAGATGTCTACAGCCAAACTGGACTTTGTCTCAAGATAAACTGTATTTCTTTAAACCATGATAGGATTTTGTACTTGCTTTGTTACTGATTTAAGGTTTTTTGAATATTTTAATGTCTTTTTGGAATTCAGAGGGTGGAGTATAGCAGTTTGGTATTATTTATGATTTCCAAAAATAGATATTGGTTTATGTTTGTGAATTGGTCTGTTCCTCTGGGATATTAGATTGTATTGGATTCAGTGATTTCACTCTCATTTGATTAAATTATTATTAAGGCTTTGATTGGGCAACATCAGTAGGGCATTGAGTCACTGCTCTCTTGGTGGGTGGGGACTCACAGAGAAAATGACATGGCAGAGGAGAGAGTAGTATGAGTTTTAATGCTGGAGCTCCAGGAAGTAAATATACAGAGAAGCAGATAAGTGAGGAAAGAGAGAAGGCTCCATTAGACATGGCAGAGGCCCCAGGAAGGGAGACAAGCCATTTGCCTGAAAGTTTACAGCTGGCCTTGTAGAGAAAGCAGAGCAGCTGAGCCTGGAGAGAAACAAGCCCTGGGAGAGAGACAAGAATTATCCCAGCCTACAGCTGATATTGGAAGAAGCTGTGACCATGGAGCCTTAAGAGGAAGAGGAAGCCTGAACCCTGGCAGACATCGACAGCCATCTTGCTCCAACACGTGGCAATAGACTTTGGTGAGGGAAGTAACATGCTTTATGGCTTTGTGACTGTAAGCTTCTACCCCAAATAAATATCCCTTGTTAAAAGCCAACAGAGTTCTGGTATTTTGCATCACCACCCCTTTGGCTAACTAATACACCCCACCCCCACCCCAAGACCCAGCTTTAGTTCCTCTTCAGCTGAAGCAACTTGCCCTTCGTTTCAGACAGGTGCATCTGTCCTTCTCCCCATCTAGACTCTGAGCTCCTGGAGGGTAGGTGCCCTGTTTTATTCATCTCTGAATCCCCAGCATCTAGCCTGGTGCTTGGCACAGGAGAGCTGCTTAGTAAACATTACAGAGTGAAGGAGTGAATGCAGTGATGGTATAAAACAATCTTTCCAGTTCTGTGGTTTATGATCCATGGCATGGAAGATGTCAGGCTGTTGTCTTTTTCAGTGACTCTTTAGAGCATTTTCAATTCCCAGTCTTTACATCAGCTCACCATCATCTGGGATGGTAGCAGGAAAGTCATCACTTTTCTCTTGTCACCCTCAAGGAAATGGAGTACAGAGACAGGACCGAGGTCACAAGTTAGCAGGTGGAAGCGTTAGGACAAGTACCTGGGTACTGTGACTCCAAGTTTGGGTTTTTTCCACTCCATCACATTTTCACTTTTCAGTCAGTTTACATCCCCTTTCTGCCTTTTGGGATTTGTCCAATATTTCTCCTGTCAGAGTCAAGTGGGGACACCATGGCGAATGCATGCCCCCTCCTTCTCCTGATCATTTTGGAAGGAGCCCACTATCCCTGGTGGAAAAATTCAAGAAGGGCTCTGCTATTTCTGGACACCCAATGTCTGACCTCTCGTGCTTCCCATTTCCCAGTTCTTTTCTGGAGGCCAAGCTGACCCAGAGGACTTGGAGCCTCCTGCAGAGCTTGGAGCAAGATTGATTGGTAAGCTCCATTTGGTAACCATCTTCTTAAAATAGAATATGAGCATAGACGCTGCTTTATTATTTAAAGTCTCTTTCTCCTCCCCTTCCTTTCCTCCTTCTCCCACTTGCCTGTCTATTCTTTGATGCATTTTACAGCTCCTCATACATTTAGGAAATTAAGCCTATTAACTAAGTCATAAGGTGCTTTATCATAATGAAAACTGATATATATACATATATATATATATACATATATATATATATATGTATATATATATACTTTTTTTTTTTTCTGCAGAAGTTTGCTGAAGTCACTGATAAGCCGACAAAAACCTGGATTCCCATCTTCACCCATCAGTCACTGGCTTTGTGACTTCAGATAAGCTACATAACTTCCCAGTTCTCTGGTTGATTGTGCTGTATTCTCCATTATTTATTTACAGGATTGCATTCCCTGCTGAAGTGGGAACAACCAGAAGGCAGGGGCAGTGTCTTGTTCAAGTCTGTATTCTCAATACTTGGTTCTGTTTCCAGCAAATATGGGCTGAACTGAATGGACTATTTCATACCAGGGCAAGGGTGGGAAGCAATTAACTGCAATCAGGGACCACCAGGAGCCCTACAGGCTTGTCTGGTGCTTTGCCTGATGCTTGAGGAGGAAAGCAGCAGAGTCAAAAGGGGTAGACACGTGGTGTGTGTGTATTTGTATGTGTGTGTGTGTGTGCATACACACAGAGAGTTGTTCGAAGCAGGGGAGGGGCAGGAGCCATGAGTGACCAAGACTCGGACCCAAGAGTAGATCATTTATTGTCGAGATCTGATATGACCAGAGCAAATTGAGTCAAAATTCCCTAGTCAAATCCCCATGACTGAGCACCACTGTGTGGACAAGCTTTGGAATTTATTCATCCTTTCTGGAATTCAGCCTCTCCATCTATCAAATGAAGGGATTGGAATAAATATAAGGATCCTTTCTGTTGCCCTTCTAATTTTCCAAGAGGGCCGAGGACATTGAGATTTGTCATATGCACATTGTAGGATGCAAAATGTAAATGGATTGCTGACTGTGTGGTCCATCTCCTGGGAAGACAGAGGCATACAAAAATTTTCTAGTTTTGAATTTGCTTTATGTCAGTAAGTATGGCATTGCCAAGGGAAAGGCTATACACTGCCAGAAAACCAAAAGCTAGTACAAGGAACATCCAGGAAATAGAAATTTTGTTCTCAGAGAAATTTGTGTGAAATATATATATGAAGGTAAGGAAGGGAATAGAGTAACCACACGTGATTAGTATAATAGGGGCCAAGACATTACAGAGAAAGCAATCCTGCTCAATTATTTAAAAGCACAAGAGATATCACAAACGAATCCTAGGAGAACAGGCAACTCAGTAGTTTGGCAAGTGTACCAGAAAGATAGGAGAGTAATTTTGCCAATAGACGAGGCTAGTGGAATGTGTTTTATAAGAATAAGAATGCTTTACATATCATATTCTTCTTGGGGAATAAGTATAACCTTAGATTGCTTTGCATATAATACAAATAATGGCATTTGAAGAAGAAGATATTTAGCATGAAAAGGTCCACATTCTCAGCCATCTTTGAAATCCTTATATATTCTGGGGCTGGAAGTTAAACCATTTTCTCGGGATTAAGTGGCCATCTGTTCACCCAGTCTCAAATGCTCTCCTCACTACAATGACCAATGTGATGTTGGGATGCACATTCCCATTCTCATATGGGGGTTTGGGGGTACTTCAACCCAGCTAACTGTGTTCATCATCTCAGAGTACTTCTGTTTTGATCATTTTTCCTTCTGAAACAGGTTTAAAAAAACAACACAAACAAAAGCAGCACACAATCTTATGAAATGTATGTCCTACAAATGCATAACAAAACTGTGAATGCTTTTCTCTGAGCATCAGGGTAACTCTTTCAAAAAATCTTAGGTTCTGTTTGTCTTTCTTAAACTTCAGGCACAGGGTGTTTCCTAACATGACCTTGAAATGCTAGTGGCAATTGAGGGGTGTGGCATCTGCAGGTTCTCATATAGTGCGTGCCCTGCTCTTTGTCGAGGGATCTGACAGCTGTCTGTGATTCATGCCGTCCTGTTGACCGTGTCTCTGAGTGGACACTCCACTGAAGGGTCATCATTTGACTCTGTTACATCTGAGGCTCTGTGCCACGATGCTGCAATGATAAAGACTAGTTCTACATCATCTCAAAAGGCGTCTCTTTCGTATGCACAGCCGTCTTTCTCATGACAGAGAAGAACTGTAAACAGCAAGGCCAGAAGCCATCTTGGGCCAGCCACCTAATGTTGTGGACTTGTCACCTGTCGAGGACAGTGTCCCCGGCGTGAAGCCCTGCCCACGTCTCCCTGAGCCCTCACGCTGCATTCGCACTCGGCATTTCATAACCACTTCTTAGAGCTACCGGGAGTCCTGGGTTCGAATCACAGCTCTGGTGCAACTGTGTGTAACTCTGGGCAATTTCCTTCTCTTTAGGTCACAATTTCTTCATCTGACTTTTAAGGCATCAAAAAAGACACTGCTTTTAACAGCAGAAAGCCAACTTCAAGTAAAGGAATTTCATCATTTCAGGTTGATTTTCCAGCCGCAGGAAAAGGTTGTGTGTGCATATTTTATGCTGAAATGCTGACAATCTGCTTCTATTGAGACAATAGCCCCCTTCCTATCCAAGAGACCCTTCCCGTGCCTCTGCGTTGAGAGTCACATCCTATCCTTCAGCAAAAGAGTGCTGCAAGGCAATTTAGAATAAAGATTTATTTGTGTTTCACTCAGGATGACCCTCACCCCTGTCACCCAGGTAAAATATGACATCTCGGGCTGTCACCAGGAGGAAATTCCAAGCCTGCTAAATGCCTTCCTGTGCGTGCCGCAAGGAGCACAAGCAAGGCTGCTGGCCAGGCCTGGGCCTGCCTCACTTTGCAGCCTCCCCCCAACATGTGCACCCCAGGCTTCAGACCAACACAGTTGCTCATAGTTTTCCAGGGCCCCTGTGCTGCCCGGCTTCTGGGTGCACCTGTGCTGCCCCTACCTGAGGGGACAGAGCCTATCTTTTTTGCCTCTTTAGCAGCCTTGACATTCTTTTTGTTCTCCCATTCCCTTTATTGTATTATTTTTAAAATGTTTTAAAACTTACAAATGGGTGTACATACTACATATGCATAGTTTAAAGAATAATAATAAAACAAAACCCCCAGATATCTGTCATCTGGCTTAATAATAGAGCATTACCAAATTTTTGACACCTTTTGCGTGCCATTCCCTCATTCCATTCTCTTGCCTTCCCTTACCCCAGGGCTCAACACTTTCTTGAATTTTTACGTTGTCTTTATTTCTTTAGTTTGACCATTTGTGTATGTATGCTTAAAAAACACATTGTGTAGTTTTGTCTGCATTTGACCTTTACATAGATTGAATCCTATCATGTGCATTGTTCTGTGGTTTTCTTTTTTCACTCAACATTACATTTTTGAGATTGATCCTGCTGATAAATGAAGCTATAGTCCATGAGTCCTTTCATTGTTATATAATATTCCATTGTATAAAGCGTCACAATTTTTGTATCCATTCTGCTGATAAGAGGATTATTTTTTTCCTATAAGAAATGCTTCTATGAACATTCTTGAACATTTCTCCTGACTTAGATTTCAAGTGTCTTTAGGATATTTAGGATACTTAAGAATGGAAGTGTTGTGTAAAAGTGTACTCACATTTCAATTCATTAGTCAATGTAAATGGTTTTCCAAAGTGGTTGGCTGATTTCTGTGGGGAGATGGAATGCCCACTCCCCCTCCCACCAGTTATTTGTGTAGATTGCTGGGACGGGTGGGCTTGAACTGGCCACCAACCCCAACCTCTCAGGTGGAGCGACCCCTGCATCCTGTAAGTATTAAAGGCATGTCCACTCCTGCTAGCCTCCCGTGTGGGTTCTTTGGAACATCGAAACCTTCGTTCAACCTCCCAAGGAGGGCTTGACCTCCTGCCTTACAGCTCATCCTTTCCTCAGTACCATTTGTGGGACCTAGGTCTCTTGCCTTTTTATTTCTTTCTTGCCTTCTTTTGGAATGATTGATATGCCTTCCCATTCTTCTTTTATCTTCTACTACTGTGGAAATTATAAATACATTTACACACTGTATAAAATAACTAATATCTGGAACTTTTAGCTAATATCGGCACCTTCTTCCCAAACAATATTTTGTAATACATTAACTCTGATCAACCTAGATTAATTAATTCTAATTAATATGCTATTGTTGTACTGAATTTTACTTTTATTTGCTTAACCCAAGTCGTACATTTTTAAAGCAGTTGAATGCAGTAAATGTTTTAATATTTACCTATTTCATAACTGTTTCTTTGCTAACTAGTCCATCTCTCTTCTCCAGCTTTCCTCCTGGAATTGTTGCCCTTGTCTGTGAAGAAGTGGGTATAAAATTCGAGGCTGACAGTTCTTTTTTCCCAGAACTTTGAAGATATTGTTCTGATTTTCACTGTTACATGTGAAAAGTCAGATTCAATCCAACTGAGATCTTTACAAGTAATCTGGCTTTTCTTCTTGTCTCCTTTTAAGATGTACTCTTTTATTTGTTTTTGTATAATTTGACTAAAAAGTACCTGGGTGTGGATTCCTTCTTATCCGCTTGAATCTGAGAATTTTTGTCTGTTATCAATTCTGGAAAATTCTTCACCATTTTTTTTCTAACACTGCTTCTACCTCATTCTTTCAACCTTGGGATTGTCTAATTAGATATATGTTATGGCATCTCATTCTACTGTGAGTGTCTTTTAACTTTTCTTATGTCTTCCCTGCTATTTTTCTCTTTGGGATGCATTTTGGATATTTCTTCAGATAAATCTTCCACCTCACAAGATCTCCCTTCAATTCAATCTGCACTTAAACTCAGCCATTTTGGTTTTAACACACATGGATATCGATTTTATTTAAGTTCTAGAAGATTTTGTTTCTCTTTTTATATTTTGCATCTACCTGATCAGTTTTGATAAAATTTTATCACTTCATATTATTCCTTCAATTCCTCTTTTATTTTTAAGACCATTAAAAATATTTGTTTCATATCTGTTCCTTATCATTGAAATACCTGCAGCCTTTACTGGCCTGAGTATATAGTTTATTATTTAGGTGGCACTTCTCCTGTTTCATCAGTTTAGTGAGTTTGTATTGTGAGCTCATGTGCTTTGGGATCTTTATTGGTGGGAATTCTTGAGGTCTTGGTTTGAAAATGTATTTCTCCAGAGAGAATTGGCCCTTCACGTTTTAGGAAATTTAAGAGAAGTTTCTTTCCCCCCTCTGTACTGAAACTTGCCCTCACAGTTTTAAGATGAGTTTTTTCCTACTTAAAATGAAGCTCCTTAAAGGTTCTAGCTTTTGTGGCTTTCTTTGACTTAGTTAACACTGCTATGCACCCAGGCTTGGTCTCCTATCTTACTTTTCTCATTAAAATGCAGGTTCTAGGGTCCTGAAAATCAGCAGACACTCCAGAACATTCTTGCTTCAAGACTGGTTTACTGCTTTAGGCTTCCTTTTCATTTGTGGCTTCTGAAGAATTCCCTTAACTTCTGACTCAGCCATGCATCAAAAAGTGTTTTTATTATTTTCACTGCATTTAAGCTGTGCTGCATTGGAGATCTTTCTATAAATATCTAGTCTACCATATTTTCAGAGATAGAATCCCCACCCTGAAAATTCTTCAGTCTTCACACTTACCATGGCTGGTTTACTTGCCTGATTCTCTCCAAGAGCGTCTTAAAGACAAGGATTGTGATTTCTTTATCTTTTAATTCCAGTGCCTAACCCAAGAGTAAGAATTTAATCAAAGTTGTTTGCATGAATGAGATACTAAAATTTTAAACAAACAAGACAATAACCAGAGATTACCCTGACATCGAGAGAACCAGCTGCTCTAACTTGACTTTCCTGAAACTGCAGGCTGCTGCTCTCCATTTCATGTGCTTAAAGCGGTGAGAGTCTTCTTCTCTCAGAGATTCTGATGCCAAAGGCAGAGTAATGCCGCTAAGCGGCCCTGAGAACTATGTGGGGCTCATTAGAGTGTGGCCCTCTCTGAGGGCCTGAGGCAGAAGGTGTGGAAAGGGGTGAGTCCAAGAGGAGGAAGGTGCTGCTAAACAGGTGCTTTTAACCCTTGGGGCTTGGGGCTGCTCCATGGCCTGAGGAAGGAGAGGGCCCATGCTGGGTTCTGGCCACACTGCAGGGGTCTCGGGGGTCTCAGAGGTCTCAAGGTTGGGAGCGCACTGCTTCTGCTGCTGCTCTGAGCAGCCCCATCCGAGGACTTGAGCCAGTGGGTGGTGTTGATTTGTTGGCCTTCTATCCACTGTGGCTGAGACTCCCCTGGCAGCATCGGCCCAAGGAAAGCTGGCTATTGCAGGACCCCAATGTAGCACATGCTCCTTCATCTGACTGCACAGCTGACACCATCTGAAATAGCCCTCAACAGGCCAACAGCTAACCGCTGCCCACAGCCAGAGTGCCAAGCAGTGCCAGCTCAGGGGGACATGAATCTTGCCACGAACCCCTCCTTTAATCACATTGTGGGGAGTAGGCAGAACCATCAGGTGACTCCTGGGCTGGACTCAGGGATAAGAGCCTGTTCACGCTCACCTCTGTCACCACTCTGTTACCTGCTCAGGCTGTCCAGTCATGTCCCCACTGGGCCAGATACCCTTACTGTCCAATGGCGGGGAGGCTAGCCTGGGGAGTCTAAGACTCTGTGATTGAGAACGTGTTCCTGCTAACTGACTGTGGGCTCTGACTTAACTCCTGCTATGGAAACTGACAATGCAGTTTCTAGTTCGGCATTCAGGAGCATTCAGGAGCCCCAATTCTCCACCCAGATAATGCAGGTGCTCCTTTCAGTCTGTTATCAAGCAGTTTGCCTGAAGACAGCAGGAAGCCTTTCATTTTTGCTGGTGACGATTATTGCAGGAGCCATCCATTTGAAAAATCACAACAAATTAAAATACATCGCTCATTTACTCACGTATTCTTCCCATGGGTTTATCCAGCTTGTCTGGTTCGCGCACTCTGCCAGGTTTGCCTCAGGTACCCTGCGTTTTCATGCTATCAGTTTTGGAGGCTCAGCAATAGCGAATTCTTCTAGATATCACAACAGGGAACCCTCTACTTGATCCTGAGGCCCAGGAGCAGACCCTGCCTGGGTGTCTGTTGGATGTAAGATCTTTCAGGTGCTCTCAGCAACTCTCACATGCTTGAATCCCCAGGCCTTGTGTCCCACTTCCCCATGCAGGCTCTGAAGGCAGCCTCCCCTTCTTGCTGCTCCCCCAGGAGGCCCACTTCCTCCCACACACCTGGGCCCTGAGCTGGGCCTTGAAGACCTCAGGGTCCAAGAGAAAGCAGGGGGAGAGGCAGGGCTGCATCGCGAGCTTCAAGGGTCCTAAGGCGTTTTACCTTTCCCAATAAAAAGTATTAAAAATTATATTTTACAACTGCATTAGTGTGAAGAAGCATGCAATGTCAGCTGCACTCATTATTGGCTTCCCTTTTTTTCTGATTTTAAAAGAAATTAAGACCTTTTCAAGGGGCCCTGAAGGCATTGGAGGCTCTGCCCTGTGTGAGACTCTAAGGGGTTTGCCAGCACTGGAGGGTTGGGGCTGGAGAAGCAGAATTGAGCAGCATGGTGGGATGGCTCAGCACGCCTGAAGCCTGTGCCAGCTCTCCTCATTCTGCAAGGGACAGACCGGTGGGAAGCGCTGCTGGGGGCCGGCAGTTAAAAGGGCAGCATGAGCTGAGTTTGGAAGGCTGAGCAGGAACTGACCAAAGAGAACAAAGGTCATTTGGGACAGAGGAGACAATCCAAGAAATGAAACAGTCAGAAATGGGAGTGTGTGTACAGGGAACTGGAAGCTGGTCATTGTTGGAGCAGCAAGTACCAAGCTGGGCTAGTCAGGGTGGGAGCTCAGAGGGCAGCTTGGGACCACTGACATTGTCCTGCCTGAGCAGAAGGGAATGATGGGAGGGCTTCCCAAAAGAGAATAGCATGATCAGATTTTCCTCCACATGGATAAATTGAACTAGGCAAGGAAGCGAGGTGAGTGTCTGTGTGTGCAGGAAAAGATAGTGGGCCCACTCAGCTCCACTGGGGTCTCTTTGAAGGCCAGTAGACTTTTTTCCAAGTGTGTCTGAAAGGCACAAGGTCAATTCCAGGAACAGAGGCTGCACAGTACAAAACTCCTGTGAAAAAAATACAAACTTGAAATAAAGCTTTATCCTCTGATAGCACGTGACAATGTTTGGTACTGTTCTCCAGAGAGAAACAGAGAGAACAATCTCACAAGAAGCCCCATCTTTCCAGCTCAACTACAGGTCTCACGTTCCCTGAGCTGGCTCTGATCCCCTCTGCCCCCTCACATGCCCTTGACCAAGCCTGGCCCACAGTGAATACCCTCCCCCTTGGCTTGTGTGGAGAACACCTGCTTGCCTGTAGATACAGCTCAAGTGCCTCCTTCCCTGTGACGTCTTTCACTGCCTCTGTGGGTCACAGCTGCATCCTGCTTGGAGCCCCTCTTTGACCACATGTGAAAGTGCTGGGCCTTTCCATGCAGGGCAGATCTTTGAGGGTGGGGGATCTGTTCAGGGGTCCCCATGGGGTCTGAGCCATCGCCCCAATGCAGGAGCCAGCTGACCTGGAATCAAGGGACCATTTATTCTGAAACCTTTGGTGCTTACTTCACTTTCATAAGGGATGAGCAGTGCTCCTGGTAATAAGCAGCATGGCCCTCATTTGAAAAACACCAGTGAAGCACATTTTTTCCAACATTACACTGTCTATGATTCAATCCCTCATTTTTACAGCATTATCTCTCTTCTGAGAGAAGTCATGTAAATCTCATACTATGGGCGCCAGATACATCACTGTGAGCCATTTTTTTGTGCGTGTAAAATAGTTTCAGCCTCATAATTCATGCCAATGCATTCAGCTACAGAGGCTGTTATAATGGATCAGAATGGAATCGTGCATGTGTTTAATCAGAGTTCAGTTTCCCAGGTTGGTTTTCCAGCATTCCACGGGGAAGGCATTTAGCACTGAGCTGAATGCCCGTGGTTCATGTGGTGAGCCTGGGGAGTGTGTGTCAGGGCCTCGGAGGAAGGGGAGGGGTGGCATATGCCCTGGGCCCTCACAAGTTCAAGGCTGCTGTGCTGACTGAGGAGGAAGAGCGTGCAGCTGCTGGAGCCTCGATCCAATGGGCAGAAGTCTGCATGTGGGCATGTGTCCCCGATACTCAGAGTTCCCCCTGGCTAACTGTCCTCTAGACCCAGAGTAGAGAGGTCGAGGCTGGCCAGAGAGTGGGGAGGCCTAGAAGAGGCCATTCAGAAATGACGGCCACTCTTTCCTGTGTACTTGCTGTGTGCACACCATGGATGTGACCTTTTCCAACCCCCACGATTCCATCATTCAATCAATAGGCAATGAATCTGGTCCAGCATATGGTAAGCAATGGAGATTTAGGGATTATTAAATCAGTTAAAACAACAAAGACCAAGTTCTTCACAGAGTCTATAGGCAATAAATAAACCTATAAACAAACAAACAAATATTGAGCATTAGTAAGAATACCAAAGGAAAGTAAACGGGGGGAAAGAGATAGCATGATGGCAGGGTGTATGATATTTTATATAAAATGATCAGGGATAGGAAGCAGATGTAGCCCAAGTGGTTGAGCACCTGCTTCCCACATATGAGGTCCTGGGTTCAATTCCTGGGAACTATGAAAAACACCTCCTGGGCCACCCTGGGCAAGTGCACCCCTTCTCCCAGAGACTTGGTTTACATCTCTAAGATATCTGCTAGCTCTGGAATTACATGAACACAATCTTGCCAGGAGGTTAAACTGTGATTTTCTGTGCCAGTTTCTGCTGAAGACAGTGACAACACAGATGCAGCTTTTAAGCCATTAGCCCAAGAGAAGGGAGGAGAGTGGAAAGAGCAGGAATCTTGGGGAAAGCTTCAGCTTGCCATAAGAGAGAGGAGTGGACCCTTCTCCACCCCTCCCACCTAAAGCTGTGGCAGGGGCACCGAGAGCCCTTGGAGAGCTTGGCAGGTGACTTTCTGGGGAAACACAGGAAATTGAAGCTGACTTAAAAGGAGGATTGTGGCTGGATGAAGCAGGCTGGGATAGCAGGGTGAGGATGACTAAGTTGGGGAGATGCTGGAAGGAGAAAGAAAGGAGAGAGCAGAAGACCAACTTTACACTGTACCAAAAGTCTGGGAGCTTTGGTTTTAGACTGAAATGGACTTTTTTATTGTTGAGGGAGACTGGAAAAGCTCTGAGCCTAGCCTGAGACTCCACCCAGGAATGGTGGCAGGAGGCTGTACCCACAGAGAGCAGTTCAGGAGGAAGGATGAGAAAGAGTGAGGCAGCTTTTGGCCTGCGCCCTCCTGTCCAGCTCATTCAGGAACTTGGTTGCTGGGGTAACTATCTTGTGACCCCAGCTGCCCCTCTCATTGGCTTGGAGACAGCCCCCTTGGAGTTTCTGCAAAGCTCTTACTTTGCAAGCCTGAAAAGTCCCCTGAGGTTCTGCTGTTTCTCTAGCCTTCCACCCACTCTTGAATCAGAGCTCCTCACAACCATCTCTCACTGTCCTGCATCATGGGTTCTGGGGGCCAGGCTATTCCAGGGCCAGGGTAGAGATTCACAGCAGTCTGTAGTATTTCCTGACTCTCAGGACTGGAAATCAATACCAGGGCCGGCCACATCTGGGGGCGAATCAGGGGGCTGTCTGTGCAGCCTTGGTTAAGGGCAGATGGACAACACAGAGGCTGCCAAGCTGAGTCAAATCCCAAGCCCATACTCCACCTGTCACCAATTCTGAGATTGCTTTTCCTGGAGCTCTCTTCATTCCATTCTGTGATGTACAGGCTGGAAGGAGCTGTAGGGACTGCTGTGGCCATCAGAATTCCCTCCAGTACAGTATTCTGCCCAACCGTCTACTCACTCATCTAACAGCCTCTAATGAACCAATAAAATGTAGATGCAAGAAAAGAGATTTCTCTCTTCCAGTGAGCTCTCCTGAATGACTCCTTTTTATGCCCAAAGGCAGCTGTGAAAGGGAAAGGCCTCCAGGGAAAAAACGTCTGCCTGCCCGGGTGGCTGACCACGAGCTTTGGTCTGGGCGATTGCAGTGCCCCCTCCTCCCAAGCCTGTTCTGCCCAGAGATGGAGCTGAACTGGGTACTGCACCAAGGGGACCAATGAGAACCAAAGCCCAGCACCAGGGCCGGCAAGAGAGCAGAGCCTTCTGCTCCACGGAGCTGCACTACCTGCCATGCTGCTTAGCAGTGCGGAAACATCGTCAGGATCTGTCCTTCCTGTTTGAAGGCTGTCTCCGGGACCCATGCCAGGAGGGTTTGCTCATTGCCCTAGTGGAACAGGGGACCCGGCAGGTGGCAGCATTATCACCCAGCATCCAGAGGAGAAAAATGGTACTCAGAGGGGACGAGGAATTTGTCCATAGCTACCCAGTGAGTTTCAAATAGCACAAGACAAACTATAATAGCTTGTTCCAATGCCAAGAACAGTGCCATTTCCTTAGCATGATACTTGGGGTACCTGGGGCCAGTGAAAGATTCAGAAATGTGCTTACTCACAATCCTTAGAGAGAGGATCACATGCTGAGAAGAGAAAACTGGTAACAGCCTCCAAACACCTGTGGGGCACCCACTTCTGAGCCCCCCGCACACTGGGCTGGCCTCCAGGAGCTCTGTGCACCATATCGGCTCATGGAAGGCACCCCAGCCGCTTGTTGCCACCGGAGCTCCTCAGCCCACCTCCTTGCTGCTTCTGGTTCCTTGGACAGAACACGAGGAAGGCAGGCCCTGCCTGGGCATGGTTGGAAAGTCAACCAGATGGATATGGGGGCAAGAGCTTCCTTCCTGTGGCCTGAGCCACCTGAAGATCCCTCCAGAGGCCCTGCCTCCTGGAGTAAAGATGGGCTTTGGCTCCAAGCTCAGGCTGTGTGCAGTGGAGCACTGGGCTCTGGAAATGGTCCTTCAGAAGGAGCAATCACTTGCGGGTCCTGGGGCCAGTGCGCCTGCTTGCAGCCCTGCTCACCAAGTGAGGCCCACTCAGAGTGTAACCCCTCCAGGGCTGAGCTGACGTCTTCTCAGATGCCTGGGCCCCTCCCCCCAGCAGGCTTGGCTTGGACGAATTCAGCAGGAACCTTGAATCCACCAAACCCTAAGGCTTCTTACCTCTATATCCCTCTTCTAAGTTTGGAGTCTCTGAGTCACCTGTCCTCTCTACGAAGTGTCAACTGACCTGTGCATCTCCTATCCTGACCCAAAGTACTAGCATTCCTGCTCCTGCTAGACTTTGTCACTTCCTTCTGGAGCTACAGGTCCATGGGAAACAGTATCTCCTGTCCCTCAGAGTCTTCGCTGAATGATCCATTGCATGGAGATGAATGCCTGATGGCCCCTGAGGACACTGCTCTTCAGGTGCTGTCTCCAATGGCAGCTGCTGACTGCTCCTAAGCCTCCACACAAGGTTGGCAGGTGGGGGGAACCTGTGGGGATGCCGTTCGTGCCTCACCCTGACCCCATTCACCCTTTCACCAGCCTGGGAAGCAATCCCCCCAGTGCCATAAGTCTGGGCTGCCAGTCCTCACCGCCACCTCTTTCTCTGGGAAATTGCCCAAATGGGAGCCACCTCATGCCAGTGGCCAACCGATGACTGGTGCCAGGTACAAAAGGCGAGACCAGCTCTGTGGTGCAATGTGACCAGCCAACCGCCTTGGGCCAGGCTGAAGCAGCCTCCAGCCGAGACCCCACCCTTGCTGCTTTTGTCCCTGCCCTCTCCTGAAAGTACCCCCTCAGCATACCCTTTTTACAAGAACCTGTATCTCAGACTCTGTCTTTGGGGAGCTCAACCTGAGGCAGCATGCCCCCTGCTTCGTGGAGCGGCAGTTTGTCACGCTAGGAGATTGCCGTCACCTGGAGCTGCCTCTCTCAGATTCTTCGATTCAGTCAGAGTTCTCTGTCCACAGCAGCTGCCTGTTTCCTCCTTACCCTTTCTGTACATCAAAACCCCCAGTGCCCTCATCCCTCTACTCATCCCATCCTATCCTCCTTCCCTCCCTTACCCAGCCTGGGCTTCAGAGTCCATCCCTTCAACCTCCTTTGCCAATGTCCCCAGAGCACTGCCTGCTATCTTTTGGCTACATTTTCCTTAGAAACCCCCAACTCTGCATGGATGTAACTGTCTCCAAGCCTCACTGGGCTCTCAAGGACCACCAAGGGAACTGCAGGCTGCCACCTCAGACCACTTGTGGTCTCCCAACCTGATGCTGCCAAGCAAGCCTTCTGTTTCTCCAGTCAACGTTCTTGCCAATGGTAGTTATTTAAAATCTCCTTCACAAATCTCAGACTTCTCACCCACCCCTTCCCACTTCTTCCCAGCAGATAACTTTATTTTCTACTTCTAGAGAAAATAGATGGCATCCATGGCATCTTCCTCTACTTCCTGCATTCACAGCTGCAGACTACTTACCCATCCTTTAAACACTCCCTCTCCGCAGTTACGAGAAAGCCTTATTTTTTCTGTGTTCTCAGTCTAAAGCTCTGCCTGAACTCTGAGTCCCTTACTTCTGCACTCTCTAAGATATTTCCCCCACTGGTTTTGCTCCCCTTTGCTTGCCTTTTCATCCTTTCCCTTGCTGGATCATTTTTTTTAGCCCAGGTTCCTTCCATCTTTCATCACCTCCTACTACGGCCCCATATTTCTTTCCCTTCATAATCAAACCTGATGGAGAAGTGGTGCAGGCTGTGAATTTCACCCTGAACTCTCATCTGAAACCACGTTCACTAATGTCCCCAAACTCTTCTGTGAGTAAAACCCTACAGGCTCTTCTGGGGACCCCTCCCACTGCCTGCTGTGGCTTGTAACCACCATGCCACACCCTCCTGGCCTGGCCCCCTTCCTCTGGGTGGCTCCCCTGGTCAGTCTCAGGCACCGTGGTCCCTTCTCAGGCACTTGGATGGGCTCCTCTTTCTACTCCTGCTCCTAAAGTTCAGTATCTCTTTTGCCCTGACCCTCTTCTTTTTTGTCCCAACGTGTTCCCCAGGGTACTTTATCCACTCCCTTGCTGAAGATTTCTAATTCTTCAGCATTGATGGCTCCCATGTAGCTAATCACCTGCCAGACATCTCTATTCAGATATCTCTTAATCATTTCAACCCCAGAATATTAAAAATGGAGCTTCTCAAAACATACCAGCTATATCTTTCTCCTTCTGTGTTCCCAACCTTGGTGGGTGTAGTGGGTTGAATGGCAGCCCCCAAGATCTGTTCACCCAGAAACAGTGCCCTTCTCAGGAAAAGAGTCCTTGCAGACATAATAAAGTTAAGGACCTTCAGACAAGACTATGCTGGAACAGGAAGGGCCCTAGACCCTAAATACAATGACAAGTGCTTTTGTGAGAGAGGACATGGGAGAAGGCCATGCGAAGATGAAGGCAGAGAGGGGAGGGGGAAGCTACAAGCCCAGGAAGGCTCTGGATTGTCAGCAGCCACCATCACCTAGGAGAGAGGCATGGAGCAGACACCCCTGCAGACTTCAGGAGCCAGCTCTGCAGACAATCGGTTCAGGACTCAGCACAGTGACAGGATACGCTTCTGCCATGGTAAAGTCACCAACTTGGCAAGGGTTTGTTCCAGCAGCCCAAGGAAATCAGTACAGGGCTATCACCTCCTCCCCAGCTGCTGAGCCCAGAGCCTTGCTTTGCCCTCAACTCCCTTGGCCACGACTCCAAGTCTTGTTGATGTTTATTTCCCTACCTTAGTGCAAAATATCATCAACTGATATGGGAGTGGATTCTGGGCTGAGAGGTCCTCGTTGTGCTACTTTCAGCAGTTTGTTTAACACTTCAGTGCTCAGTTCCATCATCTGTAAAATGGGGGAAATGGTGGCAAAACCATGGACTAACAAGCAGGTTTAAGCAGGTAACATGCGTTCAATGCTCAGAATGGTGCCTGCGTCATGTTAAGTGTTCAGAAGCTCAGTCGCCAGGCCCAGCAGCTGTCCTGGATAGATCACAGCACAAGGCAGCATCTCCTCTCACTCCCTCCAGACCTGCCCCCACACCAGTGCGTGGGCCACAGTTCAGTTGGAGTAATGGTTCCCCAAAGCAAGGATTGCCCTGTCCCTCACCAACTCCCATCTCCTCTGTTTCGCAGCGTCATTTCAGGATAAGCCCTTGCCCCCTCACTGAGGCCTGCAGAAATCCTCATGGCATCACTTCAGCTCTCTCCAGCATCCTCTGTCCCACTCACCACTTTTACTCCAAGCAGGCTGCCCCACTCTCAGCTGTCCACATGCATCCCACACTCTACCCTCTTCTCTTTGCTCAGAGGACTCTTCCCTCTCCCTCC